>RJWJ010032036.1:0-18798 GCA_004363605.1 Indri indri
TAGCATATTAGCAATAACCTGGTCTTTTTGTTAAACCTGAGTCCTTGGATGTTCTCTGGAAGATAAATCATTGTTCATATGCTGCACATTGATTGTAACCAGAATTTAGTCTGAAACTTATGATTTTAGCTATCCTAGCCATAATTTTCAAATAATACTACCTCTGTAAATACACTGTTTCAGTTATCTATTGTTATGTAACAAACCACCCCAAAACACAGTGACTTAAAACAGCGTTAATTTTTTATTTCTCTTGATTCTGTGAGTTGACCAGGTGGTTCTTCTGTTTTATATGCTGTTGGCTGGATTTCCGAGATAGCTGGAAGACTCAAAGTAGCCTCACTCACATGGCTTGCAGTTAGTGCTAACTGCCAGCTAGGAACTCAGATTCCAGGAGGGATCATTTCAAACAGCAAGGGCAGAAGCTGCAGATTTCTTAAGGCCCAGCCCCAGCAGTTACGAAGTGTCACTTCTGCCACTGACTGTTGGTCAGAAAAAGTCACAGGGCCAGCCCAGATTTAAGGGAAAGGGAAATAGATTCCACCTCTTAAGGGGAAGAGTGGAAAGGAATTTGTGGCCATCTTTAATGTCCTACACACATTTTCCCTCAGTCTGTCAGGTCTGGATTAATCTTCCTAAAATACTAGTTTTATCATGGCATTCGATGATGACTCCTTATTTAGTATAGTTATAAAGTCTTAGGTACCTAAGTTCTTCAGTTTAGGTTTTAGCATGCATTTCTAACTTTATCTGCTACTATTCCCTCAGCCAGAATGTCCTACTTATTCTTAACTCAATACCCTAGCTTATGTTGTTCCCACCACCTAGAATACTCTTCTTCCTACCTGTTGGCCCATCCTTCAGAGCTCAGCACCTGGCCCATTTCCTGTATTCATTTTTTTAACCAGTCAAGCTCACAGTATTCCCTCCACTTTCTTTACTCATACGGTGACTTATCTAAATACCTATTCATTTGTCACAATAATGTAAGATATTGTAATGACATTCATCTTTTCTACTTCTTGTCTTTCTAAGTTGTAAATGCTTTTATGGTAAGCCTTGTGTCATATTTTTGTGTGTGTCCTGTGTAATTTCAATTAAGTCTTTTCCATTTTTATTGTTATCACTGAAGATTTAATTTAAACTTTACTGGTTTCCCAGGCTATTTTTTTACAACATCATTACATTAATCTTCTTAATGTATCACTATGATAAAAATGGCCTGTTGGTGTTTTTCAAAGGTCTTTCCCATATGCTTTTTCCCATTTACACAACAATCCTATAATTTAAGCAAGGAAAAGTTTCTACAAAATAGACTGAGATTTGGAGATCTATGGTGTATGATACTAATATTACCCTCTTAATGTATCAAGAGCTTTCACCTGAAGAGAGATTACTGAATGATTAGCAATTAGAATGTTTCATAATCCAACCCAAACCTTCTCTCGCTTTGTCTCCAATATGAGCCATATTCTTGTCAATCTAGAATACTCATCATCCCCCCAAAATGCAGAGTACTTCTGTTCATTTATTCTGTGCTCTCTTCCTTGCATTCCCTCCCTAATCTTGCCTTGTCCCATCTGAAATGCCAATTACTCTGTGATGCCTTTCTTAATTGCTCAAGTCTGAACTGATCCTTCCATCTTCTGTGCTCTCCTAAAATTTTTGGTTTCTATAATTCTCATATAGCAATAAAATACTACCTAATACTATAAATGTGTTTGAAAATATTTTTGTCTTTTTTCCTGAAGGGCAGGGTCATCTTATATAATCTTGTATGTTTGCTATGCATGTTTTCTCACAGAGTAAAAATGCAAAAATCTATCATTGTCTGAAGGAACAGTATATACTAACAGAAGTACGGTTGGATAGATGAGTCAACTAGCATGTAAAATGTATTTACAAAGCGATAACCTTGTATTTAGCCCTTTAAAGTTTTAGGTACTTGAAATGTTTTGGGTTTGTATCCTAGTCGTTATATTCAGTACTAATAAACATTCATTTTAGTGACTAATGTGGTTTTCTCTTTCATCTGATTCGAAATAGGTGGACGAGAAGAGAAGAAGCTGACTTTTACAGGGTCGTATCTACATTTGGAGTAGTGTTTGACCCTGACAGAGGCCAATTTGATTGGACAAAATTTAGAGCTATGGCTAGGCTGCATAAGAAAACTGATGATAGTTTGGAGAAATATTTGTATGCATTCATGTCCATGTGTCGGAGGGTTTGTCGTCTTCCTTCCAAAGAAGGTATGTAAGAAATTCTTTTTTTTCTTGTTTCAGTCAAAGAAGCAAAATTACTAAAATTCAGAAATTTCTAATTTATCTCTTTTATGTGAAATTTCAATATGATCTAATTCAACTTTCCAGCAATTTTTTAGAATTGTAAACAAACTATGCTTAAAGATCCCCTGTTCTTTAATTCTGCTGTTAAAATGAGACCTAAAGAGAATAAAGGTACACACTGAGTTTTGAGAAAATAGCTAGTGTTTAGTGTGGATTTATGATTAGGAGCACATGGAAGATAAAAGACTGGTTTTGGTAAACAGACCTAACCTATATTTTGAGTCCATCTCATGAGAATTGTGCTAGAGGGATTATTTACCTGAATAATTTTGCAAGGAATGAGGCCCCCACTCATAAGACATTTTAAAGAATTTTCTAGAAAAGATCTCCACACAGGACCATCTTCAAAAAAGACAACTAATCAGACATGGTGTTGCAACTCAGCTGAAGGAACTGTTCTGGGATGAATTTCATTGTCTTCGAAGCCCAGAGAAATAGCTCATCCTGTCAGCAATTCCTCTTGGTAATGCTATGTTATAAGCTGTTATAAGTTGGCTCCATTCTTAGTTGAATATGATTGCTGACTGTTAAACCCAGTGGCCTCGTATTCCTATTTTGTAGTAAAAAGATAAGTGGTTTATAAAGGACTTAAATTCCACATGGTTTTCTTTACTTGTTTTAATTTTATTTACTAACAGATTTGTTGTCAGTACATTGAATAGAGTAGCCAATCACTTAATTACCCAAATACCAGGTAATTTGGGGTAGGTTTCTGTCTGCTTTCAGGTCTATTGGAATACTATAAATGGGTTTAAGAAGACAAATAAAACAAAGTATTGCATCTTTTGTTATTTGTGGTTGCCGAGAGGCCCTCATTTCTTTTTTTTTAAATTTTCTTAATTCCCATCACCAATATAGTGATGTGAATAAATTCATCACTTTTGATTCTAATTTTAAAAGAAAAGGGGAAGGGTTAAATACTAAATAATCATTGAAAGGTAGGGCTTCCTTATTAGAAATGTGAGTGAGGAGATTCAGAGTGGGGGCAGTGACAGTGTCGCTCAGGTCGGGTCCCCACTGGAGGAGGCTGTGGGTAACCAGAAACAGGTGCTACCCTGTATGGCCAAGTCGCCAACAGGTGCATCAGCGCAGAGACAACACTGCAAACAAGACATAAAGCTGAGTGTTAGAAAGCTACTCAACAGACATCACATTGTGTTTGGTGATTACACATGGACCGAGTTTGAACCTTTTCTGACCAGAAATGCGCAGTCTGTGTCTATTGTTGACACTGAAGGAAAGGTTACAGACCCATAGCCTATTGAATGCGTGCACTATCGCATTTCACATCTTTCAGCTGAATGAAATTGGCCGCAGCAGTGAAAATTTGGAGAAAGAGACAGAAAATATAATTGCAACAAATCACTGGATTCTGTCTGCAGCTGAATTCCATTAGGCTTTGGGACAGCCTAATGCATGATGTGGAGGTCAAATCACACCTCCTTGGTTATGTGATGACAACCTTACTGTTTCAGAAAGGAACGTTGACAGCAACTTCACCACCTAGAACCAGGTGGTGCTGCTGCAACGCAGTTCTTCAGGAACTGGAAAAACATCCCTGTGTAAAGCATTAGCCCAGAAATTGACCACTAGACTTTCAAGCATTATGACCAATTAATTGAAATAAACAGTTATAGCCTCTTTTCTAAGTGGTTTTCTGAAAGAGTGGCAAGCCAGTAACTAAGGAGGTCCGGAAGATTCATGATTTGATTGGTGATAAAGTTGCTGTGGTGTTTGTGCTGATCCATGAGGTGGAGAGCCTCATAGCTGTCCATAATGCCTACAGGGTGAGAACCAAGTTACCAGATAACGCTGGCATGGGCAATGCAGTCTTGACCCAAATTGACCAGATTAAAAGGCACTCCAATGTAGTGATTCCAGCTACTTCCAACATCACTGAGAAGGTTGACGTGGCCTTTGTGGATGGGACTGACATCTAGCAGCACATCAGGCCACCCTCTGAGGCAGCCATCTTTAAAATATACCTTTCTTGTTTGGAAAAACAGATCATATACCCTCGTTAGCAGCTGTTGACCCTCTGAGAGCTGGAGATGATTGGATTCATTGAAAACAACGTGTCAAAATTGAACTTCCTTTTGAGGGAAATTTCAAAGAATTCAGACCCGAAGGCCTGAGCAACCAGGTCCTAAGGAAATTCCCTCTTTGGCTCACACACTGTACATCCAGGGGCATCCACCACCAGCATAGAGGGGTTCTACCAGGCCCTGTCTTTGGCACTGGATAAGCAGTTTGAAAAGAGAAAGAAGCTTTCAGCTTACAACTGATCCTAGACTTCCCCATCCAGTAGTTCCATCTAATGGAGAACACACAGCAAGTGATGTTGCTTGTCTCACAACGGATGCCACTCTGGAAATCCCCTCTGTACAAATTTGCTTAGATCTACAAGCCAGAAACCCACAAAGCCAGGCTTTGTTTAAAGAAGTGTGTTATGGTAACATTATTTTTAAATGCGTATTAGAAGACAAAAAGCTTGTCATTTTCACTGTTTTTAAAAGATAATTCAGGCCAGGCATGGTAGCTCACGCCTATAATCCTAGCACTGTGGGAGGCCGAGGCAGAAGGATTGCTTGAGCTCAGGAGTTCGAGACCAACCTGAGCAAGAGCGAAACCCCGTCTCTACTAAAAATAGAAAAAGTAGCCAGGCATCGTGGCGTGCGGCAGCTACTGAGTCCCGGCTACTCAGGAGACTGAGGCAGGAGGATCACTTGAGCCCAGGATTTTGAGGTTGCTGTGAGCTATGATGATGTAACTGCACTCTACCCAGGGCAACAGAGTGAGACTCTGTCTCAAAAAAAAGATAATTCAACTTTTGTTTGTCTCTTTGTAAAGAACTGTTTAAACATGTTTATTCCCATCCTGCCTCCAGTCAATTAGACACATAATGCTAACAAGTTTTGTTTAAAAATAAAGGAAGATTCATATAGGTATTTTAGAAACAAAAGAGAAACCGTATCACCCTAAAGAAGCATGTAATTGTAGCATTTAAAAATGTGCACATCACTCAAGCTAGAAGGCAGCAGTTGCTACCTAATATCAGCTTGTTTTATTAAGTGCAAATATGCTTTGGAGACTGTTTAATGGCTAAGAAAAATATATCTCTATGTTACAGAAATTGAGAAAAAAATTCTAGGTAAAGTGCTCTTTTATAATAATGAGACACGGTCCAATTTGCAGAAAGAACACAGACCCTCAATGTTTAAGGGCAATGTGTGCTGGACATCTCTTGTAACCCGGTGCAGGCACACGTGCATTGCATGGATATTTCTGCCCATTGTTTTATTTGTTCAATGGCATTGTTCATATCTCTAATGACGTTATTCAGGTCTCATTAATTGAATGTAAAACAAATGGGTCAATAATCGGTGTATCTCAAAGAATATTATTTTCTGCTTTTATCTCATACTAAAATAAATTTCATATTAATGCTTTGTAAAGACACGGAAGTGAGGTTTTATTTAGAGATTCCCAGACTTCCTCATTTCACAGTGCCCTTAATGTCTCAGTAATTTTTTTCACAGTACTCAAGGCCAAAAGAAATACTAACAGTTCTGTTTAATTAATAGTTAGGTTCAACAACTTAATAAGTATTTATGTCCTAACAATTCAGTAATTGTTTCAAAACATAATTACATATATTGAAAGAAAAAAAATAATACTTTTACTTCTTTCTGAAATAACTACAGTGACAAATGGAATGTGTGTACCTGTTGGGCACTGTACAACTTTTCAAATCTCAGAAGTAGACTGGGTACTTCCACTCTTGTTTCCTGTTCCACATTGATTTTTGCATGGTCCTTCCCACCCTCCCCCCAACTTTTTTGTTTTGAACTACTTTTAGACTTAATAGAAAAGTTGCAGAAAACATACAGGGAGTTTCCATATATCTCTCACTCTGCCTCTCTTAATGTTAAAATCTTACATGACTAATTATAGTGTAATTATCAGAACAAGAAATTAATGTTAGTAAAATGTCATTAACTAAACCAAATGCCTATTTGAATTTTACCAGTTTTTCTACTGGTGTCCTTTTTCTGTTCCAAGATCCTACATTGTATTTGGTTGCTCCTTCTCCTTAGCCTCCTGCAGCCTGTAACAGGTTCTCGGTTGTTCCTTGTCTCTTATGACCTTGATACCTTTGAAAACTATTGATTACTTACTTTGCTATATATCCCTCAATTTGAGTTTGTCTTGTATTTTCGTGTGCGTAGATTTAGGCTATGCATTTTGGGCAAGAGTACCACAAAAATGATGTTGTGTCCTTCTCAGAATGTAATATCATGTGGTTCATGATATCAGTAACGTCTTATGACTGATGATGATGACTTTAATCACTTGGTTGAGGTAGTATGATACATTTCTCCACTGTAAAATTACTATCTTTTCCCATGGTGTTAGCAAATATAATATCTTGAGCCTCACAAACCCTGTTTTTTTCTCAAACTTTAACCCATTGATTTTTGTACATATCACATACTAAATCTTGTTTATAACAGCTTTCATTGTGGAATTCTGCTGTAAGGAAAAACTGTTTCTTCTCTCTCTTTAATCAGTTATTCATGTTAGTATAGATTCATGGATATCTATTCTATAGCTTACAATCCAATATTACTGTTATTTATTGTTCAAATTGTTTCGTATTTAGCCATTAGGAGTTCCTCAGTTTGGTCCCTGAATTATTTCAACAAGCCCATATCTTTTTTGAGTACTTCCCAAGTGCCAGTAACCCACTTTGCAAAGATATAATCTCATCTAAAGGAATGTTGCATGATCTAATGGTGAAACTCAACTACGTCAAACTAGTAGTTCGTGCAGTGTTTGATAGACATGCCTGTTTCCCTTGAAATTTGAGAAAGCCCTTGGTGCCCCTGTGAGTTCACTGTAATGCCGTTACCTCATGCAGTTTGAGATATGCCAGCTTACATTTGTTTATGAGGTTTCGTTTAACAGTTCTAGTTTATATTTATCAGTGAATTTGAACAGGTGTTTTTCTCTTTGATTAAGACAGGTATTAGTAAAGGGATAGCTCATAGGGAATTTCTAAAAGAAAATCCCTAGTTATATTAATATACTTCCAAAGTAATCTTATGGTTTACATTAAGATCCAGTGTTTTATGTTATATGATTTTTAGTATTTTTTAAGGTTTAAATTTCTCTTCATTTAAAAATATTAAAAAGAAATACTTTTTAGTATTTCTATACTAAAGGATAGGAACTATACAATGATATTGCATGGAGGTGCATTTAGTAGTCATAGTACTTTAAATGTGGAGTAGTTTATTTATAATTTATTTATAAATGAAAATTTTTGAGATTAATATTCTTGTCCTGTTTCAATGTAGAATTGGTGGATCCAAATATTTTTATCCAACCTATCACAGAAGAACGTGCTTCTAGGACTTTGTATCGCATTGAACTTCTAAGGAAAGTACGGGAACAAGCCCTTCGACATCCACAGTTGTTCGAACGCTTGAAGCTTTGTCATCCAAATCCAGACTTACCGGTCTGGTGGGAATGTGGCCCTCACGATAGGGATTTGCTTATTGGTGCTGCCAAACACGGGGTGAGCCGAACAGACTATCACATTCTTCGTGATCCTGAACTCTCATTTATGGCAGCTCAAAGGAACTACAGTCAAAGTAAGATGGCTCATTCAAGGACTTCTACCCCACTTTTACAGCAATATCAAGTAGCACTTTCTGCTTCTCCTCTTACCTCTCTACCTAGGCTCCTAGATGCTAAAGGTATCATTCTAGAGGATGTAAAAGTTAAAAGCGAAAACCTTAAAGAGGAGCCTCAGTCTTCTGAAGAAGAATCTATGTCTTCTGTGGAAACCAGGACACTAATAAAGTCTGAGCCTGTAAGTCCAAAGAATGGTGTTTTACCACAGGCTACTGGAGACCAGAAATCTGGTGGAAAAGGTGAAACAGACAGACGCATGGTTGCAGCCAGAACAGAACCCCTAACTCCAAACCCAGCGTCTAAGAAACAGAGAGTCCACAAAAGAGGATCAGAGTCTAGTTCTGATTCTGACTCAGATTCTGAGAGATCATCCTGTTCTTCCAGGTCATCTTCTTCCTCGTCGTCCTCCTCTTCTTGTTCCCACTCCCGATCAGGCTCTAGTTCTTCTTCATCCTCATCTTGTTCTTCAGCATCTTCTTCATCCTCCTCCTCCTCTTCCTCCTCCTCATCATCCTCTTCATCTTCATCAGAAGAAAGTGACAGTGAAGAAGAAGAAGTCCAAAAGCGAGGTACATGCATAAAGTAATTTTGCTTTTTAAGACAACTTTTCAAGTAAAAATGAAAAGAACTTGATTCAGATAACTTAAGCATGTTTAAAATTGTTAGCTTAAGTTCTGTGTGTACAGATTTTCTTAGGAAAGCACTGAGGAAGGAAACTAGAATTACTGGTACACACTCCCTATTCAATATTCAAGGTATTACAAAATAGATTAATCAGACAGTTGAACTAGAAATTTTACACAATAGCTTTATTTCTCTATGATTGCCTTAAGGTTAATATTATATTTTTCACAGGAACAGGTCGAATAGTAAACAAATAAAAGATAATAATATATAGCAGTCACCAAGAATCTTAGATTAAACAGCCCAACAAGAATATCATAGACAGGCCGTTTGTCAGCAATGACAAATGTTTGTCAGCAGAGTAGTGTTAGGTGGTCCCCTTCTGCAGATGTTCTTGCGGTGGTCCAGCAGTTCAGCTGTAGGAAAATGAGTCAATGTCAAGCATGTGTAGGAGCCACTCAGGCATGAAGTGGCTCATACCCCACAGGAACCAGAATCTCTTACAACAGCTCCATAGGCATAACTTTCAGGGTTGCCATTGGAACATGCCCAATTCTAAGAGTCACCAGAGTCACCTCATTTAGAAAATTATAGTATCCCCGTCATGTGTTTGTAGTCTTCCCAGTCCAGGTGAAGTCTACCAATCAGGAGTCATTTTAAAAATAATGGGTGCTTTATTGTATTCTCAGTGAGTTTTTTTCCTTTTTTGACCATTTGGTTTTATTTCTAACTTTTTCATTTTCAGATATTTCTGAATACTTGAATAAGATTTTTAAAGTATATATAGAGTTGTTTTATGCAGTCGTTTTAAAGTGGTTATAATTGTTCTTAGCAGAAGGTACCCCTCACGTGAAAGCCTATGATGAAGAAAGTGTTGCGTCCCTGAGCACCACCCAGGACGAGACTCAGGATAGTTTTCAGATGAACAACGGGACACCAGAGTCTGCTTGTATCTTACAAGGTGGATACATGCTGGCAGCCTCGTATTGGCCAAAGGTAAAGGAATAATTTCTTGTCGAGATAGGTCATTTTTTAGTACTTTTCTATGTCGCTTTAATGGTAGATATTCTTATTATATAGAAAAATAGGTCAGTGTAAAATGTAGGATGACATTTGATGTTGTTAACATCAAAAGTATAAATTATTATTATCAGGTAAATTAGTTGTACTTAAATGTGTATGCTTCTCAACATAACCTTAAAATGTTTAGAATAAAAGATAACTGTTATATTCCAGTTAATATTAAAGTGCCTGCTTATGAAATAGGTGCTTTCAACTGAGTCTCCTTGAAGAAATTTACTGTAGCCAGTTGTGACCTGGGGAAAAAGTTCATTCAGTGGCAGAAGCTAAGATTGGATTAATACAATTTTTCTATTATGTGACTAGGCTAGTACAGGAATATTTAACCTTTAGGAATGAGGTTGGGAAATGGGGAAATGAAGGATACTCTTTTATATACTTCTGAGTTGTTTGAATTTTTATAAGGAACTGCATTTTGTAATTATAAAAACAAAATAGAAAACTATCTTTATGGTATAATAGTTTTGAATTTCATCAAAGGGAATTTGTAGTTGAATAACTTCTTACAGAATTATAATATGTATGTGAGAATATGTATGCTTGCTACATGCACATATGTTGGAGTATAAACTCTTGATGGAGGATTAAATCCATCAAGGTTCTTGGGCTATTTGATCTCCAAAGGTCCGGCCTACTTATTAAAATTATACTTGGATGTTGCACACTTTTCTAGGATCGTGTGATGATCAATCGGTTGGACAGTATTTGTCAAACAGTTCTGAAAGGGAAGTGGCCTTCAGCTAGAAGAAGTTACGATGCTAACACAGTGGCTTCTTTCTATACCACAAAACTGCTGGACAGTCCTGGAGCAGCTACAGAATACAGTGAGCCCAGTGTACCCACTCCCCCAGGTGCCAGTGTTAAAGAAGAGCATGATCAGTCAACACAGATGTCAAAGGTGAAGAAGCATGTACGAGAAAAGGAGTTTACAGTGAAAATCAAAGACGTATGTGTATTTTTATTGCCCTAGGGCCTGATTGCGATTGCGGTGTGCAGCATGCTTTTCCTGCAAGTGGCTGCCTGCTCTTACTCTTCCTTCCTTCACGTACTTGTTTCCTGGTATTTGGATTGTTTTCTTTCTGATATCCAGGTTATTAAACTTGAATATTCTACTAGAGGGATCATCATTAAATATTTTTCTCTCCTTATGCTTCTGAAATAGTTCTTCTGATCAAGATGTTTTCTTAAACTGTGACAATTTCTAACTATTTGGTTCTTTTATATAATGTTTAAATGGTATGTCAGTATACTTTCTGTTTTAAACATTTAGCATGTCCTGTTATCAATAATGTTTAATTTTTTAAATTATTTTTGAAGCTTAATTGGTTATTCACGGTCTAAAATATGGGCATTGTCCTCCAAAATGTCACATGCATAATGTACATAGAGATGTATGTCTAAATCTGAAAATGTTACAATGTACTTGTCATATGAAAAACTTTGTTTTGCTCAGAAAAGTATATAGAGTACCTGTATTTTTTTCATCTAAGATAAAAAATTTAGCATTCATTATTGAAATGGATTTAAATGTTTTATTCAGTTGATTTATGAATGAGAAGAGAATTTCATTAATGTATGAAGGGTTTCACTTCATTATTTTCTAAGTAAAATAATTCTTTTAATATCCTGCAATAAGATTTTTGTTAACAGCTTCTGTCTTAATAATGGTATTTGTTTAACAGGAAGGTGGTTTGAAGTTGACCTTTCAAAAGCAAGGGCTTGCTCAGAAAAGACCATTGGATAGTGAAGATGGTGCTATGGGGCAGCAGCAATACCTCACTCGACTTCGGGAGCTTCAAAGTGCGTCCGAGACCAGCCTCGCCAATTTTCCAAAATCTACTCCAGTATCAGGTGAATATGCAAATAATAACTATCTTACTATGAAATATTCCCTGTCATTTCTAAATCTTTTATAGACTCTTATAGTAAAAATTCATTTTTCCTTTAATGTTGGGACCTTCTCTTAAGTCTGTAAAGTAATCAGTATAATTTTAAATCTTAATAAGTATTTATTGTAACTTTTAATGTAACATTTTAAAGCACAGAGGGAAGTTTAGTTTTGGGGGCTTGAATAGTGTGGAAACATCATTTTATCAAGTTGCTTTATACAGATGAAAGCTCAAACAGAATTTCAGTATGAATTTTAAAACAAAAAGTTAAATCACTGGCCAGGCACTGTGGCTCATGCCTATAATCCCAGCACTTTTGGAAGCTGAGATGGGAAGATTGCTTGAAGCCAGGTGTTGGGGACCAGCCCGGGAAACATAGCGAGACTCTATCTCTACAAAAAATGTGAAAATTAGCCAGGCATGGTGGCACGCGTCTGTATTCCCAGCTACTCAGGAGGCTCAGGTGGGAGGATCACTTGAGCCTGGGAGTCAAAGGTTGCAGTGGGTTGTGACCAAGCCACTGCACTCCAGCCTGGGTGACAGAGTAAACGCCTGTCTCAAAAAATAAATAAATCACAAATTAATGGTGATAGGTAGAAGTAATTAAAATGAGAAGTTTTAAAAAGACTTAGAGATTGTATAGTCCGTGCATCTACAGGATACAGAAATTATTTATGACTTGATCCCTAAAAGGTGATCTTTCATCTTCATGGATACTTGCAGGAACAACGTTCTTACTACCATAAACAACCCTTTTTATTGTTGGACAGCTCTAATTGTCAGAAAATACTTTCTTATTTGAAAGTAAAGTTCGCCTGCTATAGGTTCTTCTCAATGGTTGAAGTTCTGTCTTTAACAGCAACACATGATTAACTTGGTCCTATGTCTACATGATACATCTTAACATTTTGAAAGCAATTATTAGATCTCCCCTTCAGACTATCTCTATTTCTTCTAAGCTTTTGATAATTTCAATCGACTAATATTTATTAAATACCTAATTGGTACCATGTATTATGTGCTCTGTAGGCATTGAGGAATACATTAGACATTGCTTTTGTTTTATCTTGGCCTAGTTGTATTTTAATTTGTCTACATCCCTCTTTAAGTATGATGTCAAGAATTGAGAATGATACTCAAGATCAACTGAGTCTTAATGTGTAGAACACAGCATACTAATTCCCAAAAATGCTTGTCAATAAAAGCAGATAAATGACTTGAATTTCTATTATACCTTCCTTATGCATAAGGATAAGGACTCTATTTCACTACTCTATTAAGTCTGCTTGCAATACAATACTTGGAAACATTTCAAAATTCGTGTGTGTGTACACAGTGTATGGAATTCCTACGATTTGGGAAAATAATGCTGTATTATAAGTGGTGTCTTGAATTGATCGCTATTTCCAAATGCTGCTATTACCACTTTTAATTACAAATTAGTTCAGCTTCATCAGCATCTCTTTGATCTTTTGTGCATCCATTAACCATTCAGTATAATTTTCCAATTGCTAGACTTTCAGACATGTATGAAATGCAGTTCAAATATGAATCAACTACACTTCTTTACTAAAGCATAAATCCCTTAAGCTGTGCTTTATACTTATAGTTTTATTATTAAGGAGCTCTTTCTCTTCACCAGAAAACAGGACCAGATAGGGAAGATAAGCTGTGGGCTCTTTTTCCCAACCTAAGTGGTACTTAATAGTCCTACTACTCTTACTCTTACTCTTAGAACTCCACTGTAAAGTGAGATTGATACCTCTATCATCTAAATATTTTGTTGCTATTACAGCTGAAGATTGTACACCCTTCACCTATAAGTAATTCTTTGGTAAATAATACTGTTTTTAATAATATCAGTAGCAATTGTAACACAAATTTTGCAACTATACAAAATATTTAAAATCTCAAATATTCATATTAGATAGCATTATTATCTAAGCATTTTATCATCTCCATCTTAATTACCGCAGATATGAAATCTGGATCTGTCTTCATACGTGACTTTTGGGAAATCCGTTAACATTTTTGATCCTTACTTTTCTTGTTTGTGAAATGAGGGGTGTGGGGAAGGAGAGAGGTGACATTGCTGGTAGATTAAATAAAATAACATATATAAAGTGGCTCATAACGTGCTTGGCACGCACGGAGTTAGATGCTAAACAGATGTTAAAATTAGGTACTCACAGATTGTAGAATTGGATGCTTAATAGATACTATTATTGAAATCCTTCATTTTCCTAAAGTTACACCTTTTTTATTCTTGTATAATTACCGCCTGAATTTTATCTGAAAGCCTTGAGTAAAGATACCAGATGTAATATAATTTACTAATGAATGAGAGCGAAATAGCATAGATTATAACAAGAGGACAAAACTGAAGACCCATTCCAGACACTACCTGGAATAGTGGATAAAGAATGGCAGAGCCAAGCAACATGGGGTTGAATTGTCATTTTCTAGCTGTTGTAACATTTAGCAAGTGCCTTAATGTTTCTGATCTCATTTGTAAAATGGGCTTAATAATACATCTATGTTTTTGTTCTGTTTTTGATGATTCGAGGTAGCATTTGTAAAACTTAGTCCAGTATCTAGCACTTAGTAGGTATTCAAGAGAAGCTATTTTTAAGGTTATTATAGTTACATCTAAGATAAAGATAATACAGACTTGATAAAGTTAAATTTTTCATTTTGGATTCTGGCCTAAAATGAATTGGTAATGCTTATTACAATCACCCTCAGAAATAAGTCAGGTTAGTATATAATTAAAGCAAAGAATTGGCCAAATAGGATATGTTTGTAAATGTACACTTTGGACCAGGCGTGGAGGCAGGAGGATTATGTGAGGCCCAGGGTTTGAAACCAGCCTGGGCAACATAGCGAGACCTCGTATCCAAAATTTAAAAAAATGTACACTTCAGTAAGAATTCCATAGATAATTATATTAAATACTTCTCTTTTTTAGATAGCACAGAGATAGCATTAAAGGGAAAGTAAAAGAAATGTAAGACACTGTCTCTGCCTTTCAGATGCTTGGTAGACTAGACTTATACATTAAAATATTAGATAATACATTAAAAAGATAATATATTTTGCTACACAGAACATTATAGTTAACAAATGTTGGAAAAGAGGAAAGTCACTACTGTCTAGACACTTAGCCAAAGTCCTGTGGAAGAGATGTAATTGAATTTGATAAGGATTTGATAGGAGGAAGATAAAATTGTTGCCTTTCTGGAAAATCGGGTTGGTCTCAGGGCTGGAAGGTAGGCAAGGAAGAGCATGAACTAGAGACTAGGTGTCAGGAAAATTGTATGGTTTTGTGATAAGACTGACCTAGCTCGTATGTAAATTTTTCCTGGAGAGAAAGCGATGTGTAGAAGATCAGATCTTGCTTAGAATCTAAGTTATGAAAAGCATCAAAAACAGATCTAGGGCAGGGTTGAGGGTTAGCGATCATGTAAGAATAGAGCTGATGCAAGGCAGTTCATTCATATCTGAAATAGGAAGCCATGAGAAGTTCTTATGAAAAGGAATGGGGCTTTTTAAAGTGGTGTTTTAGGAAAGTTATTCTTATTATAGCTAAAATGTGCTATTGCAGTGATCCCCAACTTTTTTGGCACCAAGGACCAGTTTCCTGGAAGACAATTTTTCCAGTGGGGCTGGGGGTGGTTTCAGGATGATTCAAGCACTTTACATTTACTGCGCACTTTATTTCGATTATTACATTGTAATATACAATGAAATAATTATACAACTCATGATAACACAGAACCAGTGGGAGCCCTGAGCTTGTTTTCCTGCATCTAGCCAGTCCCATCTGGGGGCGATGGGAGGCAGTGACACCTGAAGTGTGTTGCTTATGTCCAGTCTACACTGTAACCTCCTTTGGTTGCTGTCAGTGCAGAAACCCTGCTTCACAAAGACAGGATGTTGGAAATGGAAACAGGCTTTTCAGTGCTTTTGTGGCAATCTCAGGACATTCCACCTTGACTTTAATCCAGAACGTATGGAGATCTGAAGTTGTCTCCAACATACTTTTAAGGTCACCGTCATTTGTGATCTCAAGCAGTTGATCTTCTTCTAGCAGGGACAAAGTTGATTCACCTGGCTTATTCACAAGTGGGTTGCGAATCCATTCCTTCCCGGTTCAGGGGCCTTTGTGATAGGGAACTAATGCTCAAACTCTTTTAAAACGTGAAATCGGTGATCCTGTACCAGCTGGGAAAAAGAAATCCCTGGCTCAGCCTCTTTCAAAATCTCTAATGTTTGAAACATGTCAAAAATCCCAGTGTTCACTTGTCACCCCCATAATTCCAGTTTGGCTTTGAATGCAGCCACTTTATCTGCCGATTTCAACACAGTTGTCATTCTCCCCTCAAGTGACAGATTGAGTTTGCTGAGCAGGTTGAATATGTCACACAAGTAAACAAGTTTTGCAACCCATTCTGTGTCACTGAAATGTGCTGCCAGTGCTGACTGTTTTCCTAAAAGAAATCTCTGGAGTGGCTCTTGTAACTCAAAAACTCTGGCCAGTGATGAACCTTTAGAAAGCCATCTCACTTCTGTGTGTAAGAGTAGATGTGTGTGCTCTGTGTCCAGCTCCTCACGGAGCTACATGAACAGACATAAGTTAAGGGCATGTACTTTAACGTAGCTGATAATCTGAATCACATCCTGCAAAATGCTGTTTACTTCAGGTGACATTTTTCGGCTAGCCAGCATTTCTCTGTGGATGGTGCAGTGCGTAGACTCACATTCAGAAGCGACCTTCTTGACCCAAGTAGTGAAACCAGAAAGCCGTCCAGTCATGGTAGCGGCTCCATTGTGCATATATCGACACAAAAGGACCCATTCAGTTTTCCTGACATGTAATCATTCAAAGACCTGAATAGTTCTGCAGGTGTGGTACTGGTTGGCAACAAAAGTGCACATATCCTCACGCACATCCTCCTGACAAATAAATATATTGCACAAAAACAAGCTTTGTTGCCTTGTCAACAGTGGTAGACTCATCTGCCTGGATTGTGTACCTGGCTGACTCATTAATCCTCTTTAACAACTGTGCCTCGGTATCGTCTGCCATTTCATCAATTCATCTAGTTACGTGCTAGCTGAAAGAGGATCACGTGCTACCTTTTGAGCTACAGCCTCTCCTAAAAGTTCACGGCCAATGTCCTTAGCAGCAGGCAGGATCAACTCTTCACCAACAGTAAAGGGCTTCTTAGCTTTAGCAATGCGGTTGGCCACTGAGAACGATGCTCTCAGTGCAGACATATTTGATGAAGTGGTGGCCTTCAGTAATTGCTTCTGTTCTTCATGTTCATGTTTTTGTCTTTCAAAAAACTCCCAAGGCTTTTCTTTTAATGCAGGGTGCTTGGTCTCCATGTGGCAAAGCAGTTTTGAAGTTCTCATGGCTTTGTTGGATAGCCAGTTGCCACATATTATACAAAGTGGGCTTAGAGAATGTGAATTGCCTGTCGAAGTTAACCCATAATTTAAGTAGGATTCTTGGTATTTTCTTTTAAATGTAGCTTTCATTTTGTTGGCAGTCTTACAGTCTTCTGCTGTCTCATCATTGGGTCAAAGAAGCTCTCCAGCGACATTTGTTTTTTACTCATTTTTGCTAGGGTTAGCTTATGAGCTCACCAAAACTGTGACTGAGACAAGTGTGCAGTGTGGGAAAGAGGTGCAGACAGAAGTGGTAAATAAAATAGTAGGCGGGCCATACACAAACTAAATAAGTGTGGGATTCTGACTTAAAGCCTGCCACCAGATGCAGCTTGTCACCTGCCACTCACTGATAGGGTTTTGATGTGAGTCTGCAAGCAATTGATTCATTATGGTCTCTGTGCCGTCAAACCTCTCTGCTAATGATAATCTGTATTTGCTGCCACTCCCCAGCGCTAGCATCACTGCCTCAGCTCCACCTCAGAACATCAGGCATTAGATTCTCATAAGGAGCCGCAACCTAGATCCCTTGCATGTTCAGGGTTGGCATTCCTGTGATAATCTAATGCTGCTGATGATCTGACAGAAGCTCAGCCAGTGATGGGAGTGACGGGGAGCAGCTGTAAATACAGGTGAAGCTTCACTCACTTGCCCACCAGTCACCTCCTGTGTGGCCTGGTTCCTAACAGACCACAGACCAGTACCAGTCTGTGGCCCAGTGGTTGGGTCTACAGATTTAAAGTACACAGAAGGATGTACATATGTTATATGCAAATACTATACCATTTTATAGAAAGGACTTAAGCATCCTTGGATTTTGGTATCCATGGGGTTCCTGGAACCAATCCCCTGTGCATACCAACAAATAACTGTATAGTGTTCAGATTTATATATCAACATGAATAAAAGTTTAAAATGTGCACGGAACTGAAAAATACCTAATTCAGGATAGTACTAACCACAGAGAAGAAGAAAGTAGAATAGAGGATAGGGGTACACAGCGACTTTCAGGTATATCTTTTTTCTCCTAGTGATTTCTTTCCCATTTATTTTTGTTTGATGTGTGAGGTTTTTTTTTTTTTTTTTTTAATTTTTTTTATAACTTTTTGTTTTGAGATAATTATAGATTCACAGGAAGATACAAAAAAATATACAGGAAAGTCCCATGCGCCCCCTACCCCAACCACCTGCCTCCTCCAGCATCTCATACAACCACAGTATAATATCAAAAAATATCTGTGATATTTTGTTAATCTGATTATAATAAAATTCATTATATGGATATAATAAAATCTTTTCTTTTTTTCCATAGCGTTATGTCCCATTCCTATAATACTTTCAAAATATATGCAAAAATGGTTTTTAATTATTATAATTAGTTTTTCCTTACCATGTGAATTAAGACACTTTTTTGAAACTAAGATGTGAGTAAGGTAAGTGACTTCCACATGGTTACACAGCCAGCCAAAGGACAACACCTTATTCAGGTATAAACAGGACTTGCTCAGTAAATTCTCCTTGAATGATTGAAGATGAGTCTCTCATTACAAGCATGTAAACTATTTTAAACAAGAATATCACCCTTAATAGTATTTTCTTCTAATAAAAGAATTCAAGATTATGTACTCTTTGATGAAAGGAACAGTGTCTTATCTGTCTTTGAACCATCATGCTGCCTAGTACATAGGTACTTAAAAAATATTTAT
>RJWJ010032037.1:0-18608 GCA_004363605.1 Indri indri
CCCTTTGTGTATGCATATATCTGTCCCCTCCTCCCCCTCGCCCCTCCCCCTTCCCCCTCCCTCCCTACCCGACATCCAATAGATGTTATTCTTATATGTACTCTTATGTGTTGTTCAGTTACTACCAATTTAGTCTTAGCTGAGAAGGGCATTAAGTGTAGGAGCTAAGAGTGTGCTCATTAGAGTCCATGGCTGGATTTGAATCCTGGCTCTCCTACTTATTATGGAAGTTGTGTGACACTGGGGACTTAGTCAAACTTTCCTTTATTCAGTATCCTTATGTGTAAGATTAGGATGGTAGTAATACCTGTTTCACGGGGTTGTTATGAGGATTGAGGTCATTCATGTAAAGTACTTAGTGGCACAGGGTGGCACATAGTAGACCCTCAAAAGATGTTTATTTTTATTAGTGGTAGTAGCTTGGATGGGGAATAATGGTAAGACATTAAGCTAACAGGCTAGCTCTGGCCCTCAAGCCTTCAAACTATATCACCCACTACTCTACTACTCACCTCGAAGACATTTCCCCTCATTTCTTGATGGTTTTGGCATCTGGCTCACTGTCACTCTCTACAGCATCACAAGAAAAGCTTCATTCTTGGAAATTCTGGTGGTCTCATAAATCTGCAGCTCCGCCTCCTGTCAGATCAGCAGCGGCATTAGAGTCTCACAGGAGTCAAACCCTACTGTAACTGCGCATGCGAGGGATATAGGTTGTGGGCTCCCTGTGAGAATCTAATTCCTGATGATCTGAGGTGGAGCTGAGGCGGTGATGCTAGTGCTGGGGAGCGGCTGCAAATACAGATTATCATTAGCAGAGAGGTTGACTGCACAATAAACGTAATGCACTTGAATTATCCCAAAACCATCCCCCCTGCCCCCTGTGCATGGAAAAATTGTCTTCCATGAAACTGGTCCCTGGTGTCAAAAACGTTGGGGACCACTGTCATAGATGATCCTCCTAAACCCAGGCTTCTCTCTTCCTTGAGCTCCTCGCTGCTGATGACCTTGTCCTCCACCTCCCCCCCACTCCTCATGTTCTCATGGTGCCACCCTGGAACTTCATCTACAGTCTCCACCCATCTCTAATCTCAATTTCATTCGTGCTACCCTGACCAGCACTCGCTATCCGCCCAACTCACTCCTCCCGGGGCCTCAGCTTCTTTGGTTCTTCAGTCTTCCAGTGCTTCCCATTGATCCTGTCACCTTCCCTTCTCCCTTGTCTTTCTAATGTCAGCTCCCTCCATCTTCTCCGGGTCAGGTCCCACGGCCAATCATCATCATCACTCCCTTGCGCATTCTGTCAGTTCCTCACCCACTTCATGCCACGCCCATGCAGTTGAACTTGCCTGTAGCAAAGCTCACGGCCTCACTAACAGACCCCACTGTCATGTCCATGAACCTCAACTGGGTCCTAAGTGCTGTCCAGAAGTGCGTCCATACTACCCCTGGCAGTGTGACCTGACCTCCCATTGCCTCTCCAGCCTCGTTCCCTGACCCTCACTTACTAATTCACTCCACTCTGGCCACACTGACCTCCGTGGTGTTTCTCAGACACACCAGGTGTGCTCCTGCCCTAGAACATTTGCACCGGCTCTTCCCTCTGCCTAGAAGCCATTCCCTAGAAATCAGCAAACCCCCTTACTTTTTTCAAGTTCTGCTCAAACATCACCTTAATTAGATATACACTGACCATCCTCTTTAAAATTGCAACCTTCCATCAACCCCTTGGATTCCCCTCCACTTGTACCTTGCACAAGTTTTCCTTCTTACCACAGCATGTGTTCCGTTCTACCACACTATAAAAACTATTTATTTGTTCTCTGTCTCCACCCACTAAAAGCGAGAATCTTTGTGTTGTCCACTGATGAATGTACCAGTGCCTGGTGCATAGTAGGTGCTTAATAAATATATTTCATAATAATAAAACTCTGCAGGTCTGGTTGTAAAGAGTCTTGAACACCCTGCTGCTATATAATTCAGATTTTACTCTGTAGGCAGTTAGAAGTCATTACAAGCATTCCAGTGTGCAAATAACAGATCAATTGCATATTGTCAAGGGCTGATTCTGCTGCACCAGGTGAATGGAGAATGGATTGTAAGGGACAGAGAATGCAGGCAAGAGGGAAGGGACAAACTAACATTGGTGAGAACCTACTATGAGTCAGACACTGTAGGAAGTGCTGATGATATGGTGGTGAACAAAACTCACCCAGGCCTCATGAAGCTTGCACTGAGGGTGGGTGGGTGACTGGGTGGGAAAGACACAGGGACAATGGTGGTGGGTGGGAACCAAAGAATTACACACACATGTAGGCGGAAACTGACAAATCCTGGTATGGAAAGGTAGTGGTGCTACAGGAAGGGTTAGCAGTGAAACTAAATTTCACATGGGGAATGGGGAAAGGTCTCTCGAGGACATGACATTTCAAGGAGACCTGCAGGTTGAACGGGAGTGAGAGACTATGAGCTGCAGACCAGAGAAGACAGTAGTAGGAGTTGAGCCTGGGCTAGATTTCACTCTATGTCATGTTTACCCCAATCCCAGTGAGAGAGAGTGGGAAGAGTCAAAACCCACTCGGAAGCTTCTGGCTCCACCCACGCTTTCATTGTATCTGTGTTTCCCGTGCCTAACCCAGGTCTGGGCCTGGGCAGATGCTCAGGCCACACCTGTGGAACACGTGGACACGTCAATTGAAGCAGAAAATATGACATAGGCTTATGTTTACTTTTTATTTTAGTTGTCTGAGTTGAAGTGGCCCCTATTAAATAGCGATGATTTGAGGGGAAGATCTCTTAATTCCTATTTCAATTCATCTTAACCTTTGCAAGGTGGGGAAATTCTCAGGATACCCCAAACTAGATTAGAGTTGCCGTATTAGCAGATCACAGCTGCTTCCTCCAAAAGTGTAGAAAGTGCACGTTGTCTCCACAGGCTAAGGCTTCCCATTGCAGCCCAAACTGTTCCTCAGAACTGGGAAGCCCTTAGCTTTACTCCCTAGCATTTTCCTACTGATGTTCTCTGAGCATTCTGAAAGAGCCTAGAGCCTAGAAGACTTTCAATACATATTCAATTACGTCAGCTGCTACAGCAGAGCATTCTAAAAACCTTCAACTGAAAGTCTTTACATCAAAGCTTTGATAAATTTTCTGGCAGGGTGAACTCCATCACCACCTTACAGTTTGATCAATGCATAGGGTATGTGTCTGTTCCAAATCTAGAAATGAGTTATCAAAATGGTCCCTCCCATCAGAATACCACCGTTTATTTTCCAGAGGAGTTTGCAACAGAAATATCTGAAAATGGACCTCTCAGAATGTTTGTTGTTCTTGTGTAGATCTTGCTGTTATTTTGTTCTTGTTCTAACTTACTCTTATTCCCAAGGTGTAATTAAGTGAAAGAACAAAATCAACACTGAGTATAAAGCGTTTCTACCTCTAGGGAGGGGTCACATGCAAGATTGATTTCTCTAGGCACGAACAAAAGATGGGTGCAAAGTGTCATGAAGGTCTAGTCTGTATCTGGGTTTAATCTTAGTTCTAGCAGTTGCTGCAAGTTGATGAATCTTACAAGAGTTACTTTACCACGGAGTCTTCATCACTGTAAAACAGGTTTATAAACCCAGACTTGCTGATTTTATAAGGATAAAAGATGATATATGCAAAATATCTTGCATGGTGCTTGAGTGAGTGTGACTCACACATAGCATTATCATTGTATTTTAGGCACTGTTGGTCTGGCATTTTGCTGTGACCCACACCACAGTGGCACCAAATGCATACATTTTAAAGGTTCCACAGCATGAAGTCAGAATGACTGACTTTTCAGTTTGCTTCATCATAGCCCCATGATTTAAGTGTTTTGAGTATTGCAATATTCACTTATGTATTCATGTATTCCTTTATTTCCTTAAAGAAAGAAGCTACTTCAGAACTTGGGATCTAACAGATCTCAGTGAGGTTCTTCTACAAAATTTTGAGCTCCTTGATGGCAGGGGGTATCCATTAGCATTGCAGGGGCAGGATATTGTCATACTATAGGAGGCACTCAGCAAATATTAAAGGGTCCCTGTGACATACTGGTAGGCAATGGAGAATGTAACTGCTGGGGATAGAGCTGGGGATAGAGCTGGGAATAGAGCTGGACTTGAGTGTAGTTCCTCCCCTGTCCACTGCCTCCCACTTCTAAGCCAGATTCGCCTTTAGTCAGTGAATTACAAATGCAGGCAGCAAGCCCATTGGTTAAAGAAGTGATTTGAAGTAAACTTTCATTATGCCCAGGGATGTCTTCCCTGGGCATAATGAAAGTTTACTTCAAATCACTTCTTCTCTTACTCATGTGCCCCATCACCTCTTTCACCACCTAGAGGAATGAATCCTTTTGCACCTGACCCAGGTAGGAAGATAAAAATGGGAATAGGAATCCCTGGGCAATCTTGGTGCTCAGCATCAGATAGGTAAGTCCCCAATTTTCCAAAGGAGAAATCAAGCTGAAGGAACGCAATGCCAGCAGAAGAGTTTAGAGGTTGAAGTCCCCTGAGGAAGAAAACTATTAGGACTTGGATAGGAAATCAGAGTTCTACTGAACCAGGCATAGATCCCAAAATGACTCGATTCTAGGAGAAAATTGGAAATAATGTCAGAACCAAGTCAAAAGCACACTGTAAACATAAAATCCAGAAGGGAAGAATACAACACAATGCAAAGAGTTTTCTTTGGAAAGAGTCTCGCAACAGTGGAAGGGAGGTTTAGCGTGATAAGCTCCATTTTGCTTCTGACCCCCTGCAGTAATATCCTTTAGGTTAAAAGCTTCTGCATAGCTCTGCATGTAGGCCAGCTAATTACAGGAAGAATTTAGGTTGTAGTTCAACTCCAGAAGAAAGACGATAACCTTCCCTTTCCCAAAACTAACTCCCAGGGAGCTAAGAAAATTGTGTACACAAATAACAATGCTATGTTAAAGATTTACAGGGACATCATGTTCCTAACACCTACGTCATCCAAAGTTAACTGACCAAGAACAAAGAAGTTTCACGACCTCCTCAGACCCTCACTGATGCCCAGATGTCTGTAGTCATTGGTGACCTCTTGCAACCTCTCTCCTCTTCCCTCTTCTTTTAACACAAAAAGGAATCTAAAATTCATACTAATTTAAGATGGTTTTTTGAGACACTAGTCCACCACCTTTTTTGTTGGCTTTCAGAATAAAGGCTGCTTTCCTTGCCCCAACACCTTGTCTCTCGACTTATTGGTTGTCACATGGCAGTATGAGCTTGGACTTGGTTACAATCTCACAGGACAAAAGCCATTTGGAAGGAGTGGAAACTACGCCCCCCAACAGGAAGGCACTGCCTTTAACTCTCAGGGATGACTCGAAGAGACGGACCTTTTATATTTCAATAGTTGGGCAGGGGAAATATAGGTATGGATCAAGAATTATTTTATGAGAATATCTGTAGAACTCAGACTTGGCCAGGAGAACATGAGCTAATTTTCATTATATTTTTGATGAAATTGAAGAAAACAGGTTTCCATTAGGGCTTTATCTCTTAACTTGCAGTGTTTAATTTTGTCTATGAATGTAGAAAGACAGTAGTCTGAAAAGATCCAACAGATAGTCTTAAAAATTTTAGAATATAATATATTCCCTTCTGAACTCAGAAACACAATGTTAATATTGCAGACTCCGATGAGAACAGAATCCATTAGTTAAATAAACAATTAGATTGGTAGTAAAAGTGCCAGTTTAGGTAAACTTACTCTGAGGCAGATGGTAGCTGATTCTTGGACACAAGATAGAGAATAAAATTGTCACCACAGCCCCGAAGCTAAGAGAATTCAGGACAAATTTGGAGCAATTCAGTAGCTTCATTATAACATAATGTTTCATGTTCCTAATTAGCTCCCTTTCCATTTCCCAGAGAAGAAAAACAAAGTTCTTTCTGCTCAGAAATGGTCTCAATTTAGTATTCATTAGTTTATCTGCTAAAATTGAGTGTTTTGAGTTGCTCTGGTAAATTCTTAAGTTCATCAATTTGCTTCTTATTTGCTTAAATGGGTTTCTTATTGATTTTTTTCAATCTAAAAGTTGATGTTAATTTTTTAAAAAAACAATTTATTTTTACACTATTACTTAGAACAATGTGTTCAGAATTTTGCTTTAAAAATTTACCTTACAGACTCTAATTGCTTGAAGTTCATTCTAGAAAACCAAAATGTGCTGAGATTTAAATAAAATTAACCTTTGTTAATGGGCTATTATCCAAACACAATGGTGGTTTATTTTCAAAGATCACACTTGCTTCAAATGGGGTTTTCGCGTTTTACCAGATTTCTGAGTCCTTCCAGCAGTCCTTATGATTCATACAAGGCATAAAGCAGATGGAAACAATTTGCCTACAAGAAAGCTGGATGGGATTCATTTATACATTCAGGCTCTCATTCTCAAAATAATTAAGTGCTGTTCTGATACTTTTACATAGTTTACAGTCAAAGTGAAAAAAAAAATCCAGCTATCCAGTTCAGGTTGAAAACCCTTTTGTGAAAAAATGCTGTTTGGACAATGTGGGAGGCAGAATAATGGCTCTCCCAACATGTTCATGTCCTAATCCCCAGAATCTGTACCTACACTGGGTTATGTGGCAAAGGAGAATTGAGGTTGCAGATGGAATTAAGGTCGCTCATTGGCTGACACTGAGTTGAGGAGATTATCCTGGTGGGTCCAATAGAACCACAAGCATACCTATAAATGGAAGAGGAGGGGAAGAGTCCAAGAGAGACTCTATATGACTAGCTTCGATGTTGGAGGAAGGGGTTGTAAGTAAAGGAATGTAGGTTTCTTCTAGAACCTGAAAAAGGCAAGGAAACAGATTCACTTTTAGAATCTCCGTCAGGAGCACAATCTTACTGACACCTTGATTTTAACCCATTGAGACCCAATTCAGACTTCTGAACTCAAAAACTGTAATAAACTTTTGTTAAGTCACTAAGTTTGCAGTAATTTGTTACAGCAGCAACAAGAAACTCATACTGAAAATATATGGTAGCATCTTGAGATGCCCTCAGACCTGCTAACATCTCTCATTCAGACCTTTAGTTCTCTCTTCAGTAGCTGTATTTTGAGCACCTGCCATGAGCCAGGCAGGGTGATAAGGAGGTCAAGGAACATTGCCCCTCTAAGAAGCTTACAATCTAATGTGGGAAACAAACTCACAAACACATAGACACAACATATGAAGTAACTATTTTATGAATGACATTTAATGTGCTTTGAAAAAGCAAATGCTTAACCACCTTGGTTTCCAAAATGAAAACAAATCACTTCGTCTTTTGGTCTACAATTTATCTGAACAGTAAGAACAATACATTTCACCAAATATAGCTTCAGGCATACACATGATGTTCCTGAATGATGTACCCAGTTATCGCTAATTAGGTCTAGATCTAGGACCAGCTTTGCTAATAAAAAGCTAGAGCAGACACATCATCACAGGTGATTTTTGGACCAAGCAAAAATTAATTAAGAGTTAATTCCCTTCATAGGTGATTTTAGCTATAGGTAAAGCTAGCTAGCTTTACTCCACATTTTTACCCTTTTCAAAAACCTTCTTTCCTAATGTTACCTTCCTGTTTATCCAGAAATTCTCTTTAAGAATTCTGGGCAAGTAGAAATTCTTTAAGAATTCCCTCTTCTAGTTCTAACATTACAGTAAAGAAACGTTATTGGAAAGTAATTAATACTCAGTGTTACGGATTTGATATGTTACACCTTCAAAGCATACTGAAGGTTACCAATACAGGATTCATGCCAAAGGAATTAATTACTGCAGGTAAAATATCAAGCCCCGTGATCCAGGGGGAAAGGAAGAGCTATGTACAAATTTTATTTTGTGGAGTCAACCCACATAGGCAATCTTATCATGTAGTTCTGAGAGTAGCCACTCCAGATAGATCTACGAAAAGATTGTGGAACAAAAGCAATATTGAATTACGGTTCAATAATATAAAATATATGTATGTTAAAAAGTGAAAAATATTTTTCCATTCTTTAAACACTTCACTTAGGATAATGGTCGCCAGTTCCATCCAAATTGTTGCAAAAAGTATTAATTCATCCTTCTTTGTGGCTGAGTAGTATTCCATGGTATACATATACCACATTTTGTTAATCCACTTATGAACTGATGGGCATTTAGGTTGATTCCTTATCTTTGCAATTGTGAATTACACTGCTATAAACATTCAAGTGCAGGTGTCTTTTTGATAAAACGACTTCCTTTGCTTTGGGTAAATACCCAGTAGTGGGATTACTGGATCAAATGGTAGATCGACTTTTATTTCTTTGAGGAATCTCCATACTGTTTTCCACAGAGGTTGTATTAATTTGCAGTCCCACCAACAGTGTATAACTGTTCCTTTCTCTCTGCATCTGTGCCAGTCCACATGTACTCACTACTAAATTGGAACTAGCCGATGAGCACATATATGCACAGAGGGAAGTAAAATTTAATGGAAATCAACCAGGGGGAGGAGGGAGGAGAGGACAGGTGAAAACCTATCTAACAAGTACAATGAACAATATCTGGGTGACGGGCATTCCCACAACCACGACTTAGGGATTATAAAAGCAATTCAAATAACCAAAATTATTTATACCCCATAATACTCTGCAATAAAAAAAAAGAAATTATAGTATCAAAGAACAACATCACAATTATCTGGAAAGCATATTAAAATATCCCTTCCTTTTCTAATTACAAAAAAAGTGAAAATATTGATAGGCTAATCATAAAAATTCTAAATATAAAACTGAAAAAAAAGAAACCGAAAGGTGATGCACATTCAGAAAATAACTAATGATGTGTCTTAGGAGAATTAATTGGTTTATGACATGAGCAATTTGGAATGATAAGCACTCTTCTTGAGAGAACATCCAAGCCTTGTGGCTGAGTTTAGAAGAATTAACTTCAATATCAATTAAGACGATTTTCTCCCTGTTCCCTTTTTGCCAACTCGTTCAGAAATTATGCTCACCAAATTAGTCTTAACTCCATTATTGATATAGTTGAAAATGCAGTCTTTTGAAATTATAATAATTTACCTAAGATTTTTAAAAATGCTTTTCTCTTCTCAGTTTTACAATGACCTTGGAAATAATTTTCTATATTGAAAGCAAAAGACTTGCTTCTCAAAGAATTGAATAAATAATTCACCAAATGGTTGTTAATTGTATATGCAATATTCTATTGCTAATTATCTGATAAATATATTGATTCCCAGACAGTCTTCCTCTTTCTGCTAGAATTTGTTTTAGTAAAGTATTTTATACAATAATTATATTATGACATTAGATCAACAGATACCTAGAGGCTTAAAGCATAAAGCTTTCCATTGAAACTATGGAGTTACCAGAATCAAGACTTCCCTTCTAGTCTAAAAGTCCAGGAGATGATAGGAGTATGAACAATGGCTGTGCATTCTTCCTTTCACTCTGGGGAGAAAGGAATTAAATGAAACACAGTTCACACCATTTTTCAATTGTTCTATATTAACTTAGCCTTCAGAAGTCCTAAACAGCAACGATTGTCATGGAAATCTTATAAAGGGAAAAAATCATTCAGAGGAAAAACCAATGGAACTAACCGAGGAAAACAATAGTCATATAGCCTCCCACTCTGGGAAGAAAAAGGGGAAAGTGGAGGGTTAGGAATCAAACAAAGGGAACTAAGATATTTTTGTTAGATAAATAAGAAATATGGATGTGAAGGAATTGACCCCTTAAACGTATTTTGTTTGTTATTTTTTGCCCAAAAATGTCACAAATCTTATTTGGCAAAATCTTTATGAAAAGAGTAAAACATAGGATGGTTATTATAGCTTATGCATGTTGATTTCAACCCCTAGTAGGATGAAAAGGGCAAATGCGATTAAACACAAGGAACAAATACCTGGAAAGTCACAGCACAATGGAAAATAAGAGGAGAGAATACAGCAACCCAATTTTCTTTGCTGTCCAATGATGGCTTATATAGAAAAACTGAATGAATCATCTTCCAAAAATTTAGCAAGGCTTTAAGATCTTTCTATTTGACATTATCAATAACAAAATCTAAAGATGTAATTATATCATTGTTAGGGAACTATACAAGCCACTAGCGGATTATATTCCAGCGTGTTGCAAACAAGGAAATAAATCAAAGCGTGGCTTAGTGCAGTGGTTCTCCACTTTAGTGGGCATCAGAATTGTCTGGAAGGCTTATTAAAATGCAGATTACTTGGCCCTACCCCAGAGTTTCTGATTCAGTAGGTCTGGGGTAGCACCTGAGACTTTGCAATTCTAACAAGTTCCCAAGTGAATCTGCTGGCCTGGCAACCACACTTTGAGAACCACTGACCTGGAGAGTCAACACAGGAACTGGTATCTAGAGATACCCTTTATACAGGTGTATTTACCAACAACCTGTATAAAGACCTTGCGCTAATTCTTTGTGTTTGCAGACGATCAATAATTCATCATGCCATGGTATCTCTCCATTTCAAAAACTATTTTCTAATTTATTTCCTACTGTTTTAAATATGCAGCTTCTCTTTCCACCTATGGTAATTACACACACCTTGCTATATCCACAACAGTTTACAACTCCCTCCAGAGAAGAGGAAGAATAGATTTTCCTCAATTCTAGCTTGGCCTTGTGACTTGCTTTGGGCAATAGAATGAGGCAGAAGCGATAGTGTACCAGTTTCAGATTAGGCCTCAAAGGACTTTGCAGAGTTCTGCTTTTGGCATCATGAGAAAGAAAAGCCCACTGGCCCCAGGAGGAATGAGAGACATATGTGGGGAAGAACTGTCCCAGCTGAGCTGCCCACCAAGCTTGGCCCAGAGCAGAACTGTTAGCCAACTCCCAGCACAGGAGGGAGCCCAGCCACAATCAGCCATGTCCAGCTAAGATGAGCCAAGCCCCATTAGACCAGCTGATGCCCGGTCTGCCCATAAATAGTTGTTTAAGCCATTGAGTTTTGGGGTAGTTTGTTACATAGTAATACCTGACTCTTAATATCTAGGGGTTAGGATTTTTTCTGTTTTTTTCTGTTTTTCACCAGCAGGCTAAGTTAACTGATCAATATGATAAAAACTAGAGTTCTTTGATCCTATTTTGGCTACCGGCATCTGTGGGAAAAATCTTTCAATAATTTATTGTTATGCCTGTTCTGCCTCAGATAACAGTAGGACTTGTGATTGTATAAAAATTTAGGAAGTAAGCGATTTGTGCAACTTTTATTCCAAGATCTGAAATCTAGTCACATTGGCTTCTAGAACATGGAAATCCTCCAAATCATAGGCTTTGATTAAATAAAAAGAGGAAGTAAATCCGTTAATATATGGACGCTCTTTATAACTTTGCTATTCTCTTTTAAACATTCAAAAGTTCTTTATTTTTGATGAAATAGCTACGTTGTCCAGATAATTTAAATACAGAAAGATTTAAAAAATAAAATAGGTAAATGGCACTACATTTGAAGGAAGGGAGGATTATATTATTAATTTGTATGATGAAAATTACAAGGACCAATTTCTCTTGAGGTTACACGGCTAGTATTATTTTCCCTTTAAGTATCGAATACACGGAAGCTCATTTTATAGTGACTTTTCATCAATAGCTCATTGTAAATTACTTAAAAATCAATTTTCTTCCTTCAGGACAAGAGATTTATACAGTAAAAATATTGAGGCAACCCATTTCCTATCAATGTAATTAAGAGCTCAAAAGAAGCATTTAAGACACCAAAGAAAAACCTGTTTTAAAAGTAGCAGAGGGAAAGACTTCTCCATATGTTGAGTCTGTTGACACAAATCAAAAACAATAGCTTTTCACCAGAGATTAAAAATATACACACTATTAATACACGATAAGGCGTAAACCAGTCAAATGATTTCTTTAAAATTCATTCCTGAAGAATTAAATCGAACTAGGTTGCCTCATTCTTCATGTACGTTTGACTTTATAAAGCTTTCAATTCTTGGTGTGTAGTGTTCAGATATTGCTACTTAATAGAGGCCAGAATAACTGCTTATTTCTACCGTTTCTTAAGTTCTCCTGATAGATTGTCAATGGGCCTCTCTATATTTTTGCAGGGAGAACAAATTACCATATAACCAAGCCTTGCATTTCCCGTTCCCTTTCACATGCATCATAGTGAAGGCGACTGCACTTTCCTCATAGGATCTTGGTCAAATCCTCGGGTGGGGAGTGGGCGGGAAGAGTTTGCTTTGCCACAAGGCACATCTGGGAAGACAGAGTTGATCATAATCAATGTGCTTCATAGCTATGAAATTTACTTATTCATCTCTTCTTATGACAAGTATTTATTGAAGACAATTCTATGCCAGGCATTGTTTGAGGCTTTGGGGGATACAGCAGTGGCCAAAACAAAGTCTTTGCTCTCTTGGACAGACACACACACACACACACACACACACACACACACACATTTTTCATATACGTTTGTGTATATATATATATATAAAATCAGGAAAGGTTAAGTGCTATGAAAAAAAATAAAGCAAAATAAGGCAGACAGTTAGTTATTCCCTCTAAAGAAATCAAAAGATTTCAGATAATGTTTACTAATTCTCTCGCCACGTCACTTAAAACAGGAAGCTAAAAACTTAGGATGTACAAACAGAGCCGACTTTGTTAAATGAATACATGCCAAAGAGAAAAACGATTTCAGGACATAATAATATGCAAAGCCCCATTCTCTGACATCTAGTTTTCTAGTGCCACTGGTTCTATCGACTGCAGTTAGAAATGAATGTTTCTAGGCAGTTTGGAAATGAAGGAAGAATAAGGATGCCTGGCCACTATTCAGGCCCCGTGTAAGGTGACAGCGACAGAGTTTTTGAAAGTGAGAATTGTTCAGCTGTGTTTCATTACTCTTATCTTCCCTTCCTTTGACATCTTTTTATATTCAGGAAAAGCCTTCTGAACAAAAAAATAAAATAAAAGTAAAAAAAAAAGAAACAGATTTTTCCAGCGACTCTTGCACTAAAGCAAAAAGGAGCTTAGATAAAATCAAGGCTTGTGGTGCAGGTCCTTTTTTCAAAATAATGTTTAAACACTTCAAAGTGAAGAACGAGATTAGCACCGATTCCTCCCAGGAAGGTACAGCTGATGCGACCTTAATAGTCATCAAAAAGCAACTGAAAAGGTCACTGACCTGGATGACGCCTGGTTCCTAGGCTGTAGCATATTATTGCCTCCCATAGAGCAAGTGCCCGAGAGCCACGAAGGTGCAGGAAAGCAACCCCCAGACAGGTTTGCCTTCCTGTTCCCAATGTCTATGGCATCTCTGCACCCGGGACCGGGAGCCTACCAACCAGTAGCTGTTCTACTTCCAGCTCCACTTCTCTGGGCCAATGTTCAAGCCCCAGGAAGCACGGCTTTAACTCAATGAACTTGAGAACACCATTTAAAATCATTAATATATTATTAAGATAATAATAGTATTTACTTTATAGGGCGATTAAAAGCATTCAATGAGCCAGTGGTTGTAAAGCTATTAAAATAGTGCCTGGTACATAGTAAGTGCTAATGTGCTTGCTAAGCAATGTAAGTTATAAAATAAATCTGTAGCAACGGTGTGCTTTCTTTGGAAATTAAATGAAAAAATGATCCATGATACTTTAACTCAGTTTCTCCCTTGAATAATATAGGTACCATGTCAGATGCCTTCACACCACAAGGGCTCTAATTTGTTAATGTACCTACATCTACCCAGATCCCATTTTGACCTAACATCATGGTCACCAACACTGAATCTATGTGCTTTAGGGGAAGTGCACAAGACAATCCACTAAGCTGGGTGGATAAAATATTAGAACTTCTATTGATATTTATTTTTATCTAAAAATTAGATAGAAATTATGCTTTTCTAATATTTTTACACACCATGATGGGGGATCTGGGTATACATTTTAAATAAATATATATTTATTGAGAACACTTGATCAAAAATGTTTTACTGATAAGGATGTGATTTAAAGTTTGGAGAAATGGAATGGAAATGGAAGATTGCTTTGCATGTCGAAATTGCAAATGTGCCTTCCCCTCAGTATTTATAAATCGATACAATAGCACTTCTGTGTCTAGTATGTTCTTTCTTTTGGCAGCAGGCCTGTTTCTAGTTGTGCAAAAAATAACTTTCCGTTGAATTGATCAGTACAGTGGGAGGTGCCTGCCCACTCCGTGTGGGCGGATTTCAGCTGACCAGTGCAACCAAAGGTGGAAGGCCCAGCCCTGAGCATGCAGAAGGCTCCCAAGAGTACAGACCATCTATTAACATATGTTCTTCCCCAAATCTGGTCTTATGAGAGAATATATGTACTTTAAAAGCACAAAATATAGTGCAAGCTTATATAACACAGAGTTCGTTCTCTGGAGGGTCCATGGATGGGTGTGAGAGATGTAGGGGCTCCTTGAAATCGTGTAAAGCATTTTATAAGGCTGTATACTTTTGCATTTTACTGGGGAGTAAATTTAGAACTTTAATATGACTTCCCAAGAGCCAGGGACTCTCCAAAAATTAGTGGGCTGGAGGTCATTTTTCAAAGTACAGTTGACCCTTGAACTATTCAGGGGTTAGGGGAACTGACCCCCCTACACAGTTAAAAATTTGTTTATAACTTTTGACTCTCCTGAAACTTAACTACTAATAGCTTACTGTTGACTGGAAGTCTTGCTGGTAACATAAACAATCTATAATATTAACACATTTTTATGTGTTATATGTATTATTAATATATACCATATACTTAAAGTAAGCTAGAGAAAAGAAAATGTTATTAAGAAAATTGTGAGGAAGAGAAAATATATTTCCTAGTGGTTAAGTGGAAATGGATCATCACAAAGGTCTTCATCTTTGTCGTCTTCACGTTGAGTAGGCTGAGGGGAGAGGAGGAAGACGAGGTGTTGGTCTTGCTGTCTCCGGGGTGGCAGAGGCGGAAGAAAATCCATGTGTAAGTGAACCCATGCAGTTCAAACTCATGTTGGTTCAAGGGTCAGCTGTACTGAAAATCTATTTTAAGGCATGCATTTAAATACCTCCTTTCAACAAACACAATTTAATTAATTAGTTAATGGTTTTTAAAGAGTTAAAGCCCTTCAACCAGGTCATGCTGGGCACCAAGGGGTCAGAATATTGCTCAAGAAATCTGCATACCAGCCAGGAACAAAGAAAATCCCAACTTATGCTTCTTCTTTTTTCCTTTTCCTCTCCTGCTTTCTCTGGTTTTGACTGAACATTTTATATGATTTCATTTTCTCTCTTCTCTTAGCATATTAGTTACGCTTCTTTTTCATTTTAATTTTTCAGTGGTTTCCCTGGAGTTTGCAGTACACATTTACAACTAATGTAAGTCCACTTTCAAATAACACTTTGCCATCTCACAGGTAACGCAGGTATCTTATAACAAGTGATTCCTAATTTCTCTCTCCTGCTCCTTATAACATTGCTGTTAGTCTGTGTTTTAATCTATACCCTATGATCACCTAATACGTTGTTGCTATTATTAATTTAAATATTTATTAGATCAATGAAGAATTAGAAAAATGAAAGATTTTTATTTTACCTCCATTTAGTCCTTCTCTGATGCTTTTCCTTTATGTAGATCCAAGTTTCTGACCTAAATTCTTTTCTGTCTTCCTGAAAACTTTGAATATTTCTCACAGGCCAGGTGTACTAAGGATAAATTCCCTCAGTTTTTCTTTATCTGAGAAAATCTTTCTTTCTCCTTTACTTTTGAAGGACAATTTCACTGAATACAGAATTCTAGGTTGATGGTATTTTTCTTTCAACACTAAATACTTTACTCCACTCTCTTCTTGCTTGAGTGGTTTCTGCCAAGAAGTCTCTTGTGGTATAGGCAAATTGTTCTTTTTCCCCTCTACTTCTTTCAAGATTTTCTCTTTGTTTTTCTGCAATGTGAATATTATAATATATGCCTAGGTATAGATTTTTTGGTGTTTAACCTGCTTGGTGTTTGCTGGGCTTCCTGGATCTGTGGTTTGGTGCATATCATTAATTTTGGAAAATCCTCAGCCACGATTACTTCAAAACTCCTTCTCCTTCTTCTCCTTCTGGTATTCCAATTATGTATTACACCTTTTGAAATTGTCCTAAATTTCTTGAATATTCCATTCTATTTTTTCCCATTCTGTTTTCTCTTTGCATTTTATTTTGGGAAGTTTCTATTGACATTACCTTCAAGCTCATTGGTTCTTTCCTCAGTTGTGTCTGGTCTACTGATGGGTCCATCAAAGGTACTATTCATTTAGGCTATAGCGTTTTTGATTTCTAGCATTTCCTTTTCATTCCTTTCAGAGTTTTCATCTCTTTGCTTATATTAGATGCATTTGGTCTTGCACATTGTCCATATTTTCCATTAGAGCCCTGGCATAGGAGCCATAGTTATTTTCAATTCCCTCTCTGATAATTCCAAAATGTGTGTCATAGCTAGTCTCAGTTCTGATGCTTGCTTTTTCTCATCAAAATTTGTTTTTGTTTTTGCTTTTTAGCATGCCTTGTAGATTTTGTTGTTGTTGTTGTTGCTAAAAGCCAGACACAATGTGTTGAGTAATAGGTACTGAGGTAAATACATCTCTAGTGTGAAGTTTATGTTAATCTGGCCAGGAGTAGGATTGTGTTTAATGTTTTCTGTAACCGTGGATGTCAGAGGCTTCAATTTTCTCTACAGTTCTTATTTTTGTCTCCACTATTGTCTCTGGATTTCCCTAAAGACTTCTTCTTAAATGGAGTCTGTGCCTTGCAGCTCGTTTGGCTATAATCCACTGTTATTCTTTTGGAGCCCTTTTGATGTGGTGGTAAGGTGTGGGAGAAAGCAAGCTTTCTATAATGTTATGATTAAATGGCAGTCTTTTAGTGAGCCTGTGTCCCTGGCATGTGACTTTCATAAGTGTTGTGTCTTAACTTTAATCCTTCTACTATTAGTTAAGTGGGAATGCTAGAGGGTGTTGGAGTTGGGTAATTGCCCTTCCCCCTGGATAAGGCTTGAATAGAGTCTTTTCCCTGAGCATTAGGCTTTTGTTATGGAGAATGCTCTAGGTATATTTCAAAATGATCAGTTCCCCTTCTCTCTTCCAGAAATATGAGGGGGTTTTTCTTGGCTATTCACCGTAAGAACCAATTGGGGTTCCTGTGGGTAAAATTCATAAGTGTGCCCCTCCTCCAAGATCATGGGCCCTGAGAGTTATCACTCTCATGCTAGTCCACATTTATCCTTCAACAATTTGTTAAAATTATCATTTTCATGTTCATATCCATTTACGGCTCCAGTGGTTTCTACACCAGCTAAGCTGATCTTGTCATTCTCCGCATTCTTCTGTTTCTGCAGATTTCGGGATGATGATTTGCTTTACAATCTCAGATCTCTAATAGGTCCAAGAAAAGTCCTTTATTTTCAGATTACTTTACTTATTTCTTATTGTAAGAATGGAAGTGAGGACTTCTAAGCTCTTTACTTGTCATAGCTGAAATGAGAAGTTGGACATATTCTTCTTAAGCCCCTGCTGTCCCAAAAACCTGAAAGTCTTCCCAACTTAACCTAGTCTCAGAACGTCTTCAGCTGCATGCTGCCTGCTCTCTCTGCCTACCCCGAGCCTCACCCAACTATAGCTGAGTTCTGGGAGAATACTACTGCAGAATGGCAAATAGAGGCATTTAGAGAGGTTGCTCATTCTGTTCACCTTACCCTCACCCCCAATTAACCTGGAGAGAACTTCTCTCCACAGGTTAGCATACCTAACCTCTACTTGATGGGCAGAGCTTGTCCTGGGTAGTGTGATGAGGAAGCCTAAGTGTGCATTGGTATTCTTCAACTCTATTTTCAGTGTCAGCAGCCAAGATACTTACTGCCTTCATACTTCTTGGAGTGCCCTCATTTTAAACCCCCACTTGTGCCAGCATCCCAAATAACACTGGGGTTAAGACCTCTAAAATGGTTTTTAAAAGCCTCTGAAATAGAACTATCCCAGTAGAAATGATTAAAATAATATCAAAGGTACTTGAAATTGCAAGGCCACAAACAAGGGTGCATTTTAGAAAGCATAAGACTGAGATCTTGGGCATCAAGGTAACTGTAATTTTGTCAGCCACATTCGGCATAAACCTAAGAAATTCTAAGGACCAGAATCTAAGAGTTTGAATAACTGGAAAAGATATTAAAAGTATGTAGGATTGTATTAACTAAATGAAGCATTCAGAGAGTGATAGTAGTAAGAATTCAGAGGAATTGTTTCAATCTGGGGATAGTCAGTGACACCAGATACTCTTCCTACAACATTCTGAGTCTCACTGCTCGCTTCTAGAAGAATATCAAGAATGCAAGAGAATTCCAGTGGGTAAGGTGAGAGGTAACCCAGACTTTATTATTCTTGATGTTCTCAAAGAATCTCAGACAAACTGGATATGTCAGCTCCATAATTGAGTCCAGTTCTATATATATACTAGGAGAGTCAGATGTGTGATGGAAACATCCAATCCATTCAGGTCCAGTCAGCAAGTGACAGGGCAGTACATTTTGTTCCCAGCCG
>RJWJ010032038.1:0-18782 GCA_004363605.1 Indri indri
AAATTTACAAATAATAATTGTACATATTAATGAGGTACCTAGTAATGTTTCCATACATAAAATATATACTGATCAAATCAGGGTAATTGGCATATCCATCATTTCAAACATTTATCATTAGTTTGTGTTGGGAACATTCAATATCCTCCTTCTAGTTATTTGAAACTAAATAATATTAATATATTATTGTTAACTATAGTCATCCTACATAGACTAGAACTTACTACTCTTATCTAGCTGTAATTTTGTATCCTTTAACAAATCTCTCCCTTTCCCTTCCTTCCTCTTCCCTTCTTAGCCTCTAGTATCCTCTGTTTTATTTTTTTAGTTCTATGAGATCAGCTTTTCTTAGCTTCTGCATATGAGTGAGAACATGTGGTGTTCCTGGCTTATTTCACTTAACATAATGTCCTCCAGGTCCATCCATGTTGCCATGAATAACAGGATATCATTCTTTTTTATGGCTGAATAGTATTTCATTGTGTATATATACCACATTTTCTTTATCCATTCATCTGTTGGACATCTAGGTTGGTTCCATGTCTCGGCTATTGTGAATAGTGCTGCAATAAACATGGGGGTGAAGATGTCTCTTTAACATACTGATTTCCTTTCCTTTGGATAAATTCCCAGTAGTGGGATTGCAGGATCATATGGTAGTTCTATTTGTAGTTTTTTGAGGAACTTGCATACTGTTCTTCATTGTGGCTGTACTAGTTTACATTCCCACCAACAGCATACGAGTTCCCTTTTCTCTGTATCCTTGTCGGCATTTGTGTGTGTGTGTGTGTGTGTCTTTTTGATGATAGCCATACTAACTGGGGTGAGATGATACATCATGGTGGTTTTGATATACATTTCCCTGATGGTTAGTGATGTTGTGCATTTTTTCACATATTTTTTGGCCATTTGTATGTCTTCTGTTGAGAAATATATATTCATTCTTTCAACAAAGATTTATTGAGCGCCTACTATGTGAAAAGTCTGTGCTGGTATACAGTAGTGAGGAAGACAGATACTGTCCCTCCCTCAAGGAGCAGAAAGAGACATTACTAAGGAGAACCGCAGTGTGCTACGAAGGTATTATAAATGGCGGGGGCGTGGGGGGCGGGGTTGCCTTGCTTAGTTTGGAAGTGAGGGGGTAGTTAGGGAAGGATTCCAAGGAAGTGCATTTAGGCTGAGATCTAAGAGATGATGAATAAGTATTAGCTGCTGGTAGTGAGGATGGGAGTGTCAGGGAGAGAATGTTTCCAGGAAGGGAGAGCAGCACTCAGTAAAGAAGGTGGGTGTGGTTCCAGAACTGAAAAAGTGCCCAGTATGACTTAAAGCTGCGGTCCCCAACTCCCTGGGCAGCAGACCAGTATCAGTCCGTGGCCTGTTAGGGAGTGGGCACAGATCTCCGGGGCCTCACCCCAGCTCCTCCCGTCTATGGAAAAATTGTCTTCCATGAAACTGAGGAAGGGGGGAAGAGGCGCACAGCAGGAGGTGAGCGGCGGAGGGCCAGGGATCAAGGGAAGCTTCATCTGCATTTACAGCTGCTCCCCATCGCTCGCATCACTGCTGGAGCTCCCCGCCCCTCCCCCCTCATGGAAAAATTGTCTTCCGTGAAACCGGTCCCTGGTGCCAAAAAGGTCGGGGACCACTGAAGGGCTGGAGAATGTGGGGTAGAGTGGATGACAGATGAGATTAATTTTTAGAGAAATCGCAAAGGAGGACTTGATAAGAAAAGGGAACTAACTCCCTTAAGGTATATGGTAGGCTCTCTATCCATGTGGAATGAGTAAATAAGTAAGTTTGAAATTTCAGATGCCGGCTAAGAAATGATGGTGCCATGGTAGGAATAAAGAAATGGGCACAGGGTGCTAATTTTGGAAGGAAGGTTAGTTTAGTTTTAGACACATGGATCGTGAGGTATGGCATTTCAGTGGCTTATTGAATACTGAGCTACATGCTTTCGGGCTGCCGTTGAAAGTGTAAGACTCAAGCCAGGGAAACAAAAAGGTAGAGAGCTCTTCCGTGGGAGTTATGGTTAAAGGAAGACAGTGAGCCTTAGGATGAGACAGAGGAGACCTGCTAAGAGGAGCAGGATGGAGAATTTCAAGACAGCAAGGTAAACAGGCTCAAATACTGCAAAGAGGTTGAGGAGGCTAGTTTACACCAAATGAAACAACCTGTTTGACAACACTTGCAAAACGCCAACATGTTACACAGAGGTATAGGTGGAGTGGGTAGGTGGAAAAGGCTTGGGATCTGCAGTCAGAAGACCTGGGCTCAGTCAAAGCTCTGCATGTTACCACACTTGTGACCTTGGGCCGTAATTACTCAATGTTCTCCAAGTCTGAGGCTGCTCATTTATAAAACGAGAAAGAAAATGGCTGCCATACTTGCATCTAAAAGGTATTGTGAGGTTCAAATGTAAAATTACATGTAAACCATTGTGTTTTCCCACAAGTATCTCAAAAGGGTCTGGCATACACAAGGTATTGAGGTGAGTGTTTGAATGAATGTATGTGTATTACTATCACTACTTATTTGTGTTTAAACAGAGACCAGATGAAGAAGCTGTGGTGGATCAGGGTGGGACCAGTACAATTCTCAACATTCACTATGAGAAAGAAGAGTTGGAAGGTAAGAACTGCCATTCTGTGTGATCAGGAAAACTGGCGAGAGGCAGCCTGGTGTGGGAAGATCTGGCTCTGTCATCAGGAGACCTGAGTTTGAATCATAACTCTTTCTCACTAGCTGTAAGACCTTGGGGAAAAATAATTTTCTTTAGCCTCAGTTTCCTCATCTGGTAAATAAAAGTAGGGGTAATGATATCCCTACCTGACAGGGATATCATTAGCATCTCATCGATAGCATGTGAGACAGAGCTTTGAGCACTGCAAAGTCCAATATAAATATTAACAAATAACTTGTTCATTGAGAATGTGAAGTAGTCAGTTCAGTGCATTGGTTCTTGAAAACTGCCTGGAAATACATGCAAAATTTCAAAAGAAAATAAAATACAAATAGTTTTGAAAACTTGATTTGGTTATAAAACCCCATTTTTACCCCATTTCCTATATTTGCTTTGTCTAACTATCCCCATTTCTGCCTGGTATTCCGATCTAAACAAGAAAAGGGGAAACAGGAATACGCCTGTGACATACTCCTAAGAGCTCACAACACAAAGTTATACAAATACCCAACTGGAGTGGAAGGAAGGAAGAGGCATTTTTGTGGACCTGCTCTGTCTAGGTGACCTTATTAAGGCTCTTCTTCCTTTCTTTGCTCCCCACACGACATGTGTGGTGTCCTGCTTTCCTTTTTCCCTGGGGCCTAGTTGGAGCATTAGCAGTTGGATGCGCACCTGGCCATGGTTTCCTGATTACTGGTGATGCTCAGTTTTATAAGAGGAAGGCTTAAGTCCAGTATAGCTTTAATGAGAAGCCACATTTGGCTTAAAAGCCTTTGTGAAATCTCTGCAGCATCCCCTGCGATGCTGAGGCTATGATACAGCAGCTTTCTGATGCCCGAGACAGCATGTGAAATGTTCTCTCTGTACTGCTTGTTCCCGTGACGGTTTTTTCATCAAAGTTGTACAACCCCCAGAGAAAACTTGTCCTTTGGATGGGGAGAACGGAAGCTGTAGAGGCTGACTCAGCCTTTGGGTCTGTTACCATGAGAACTTATGTGGGTGGCTCTGTGGAGGTCAATGGCGTTTGAGGATATCAAGGTCAAATTTGCCAAGTTATTTTGACCAGATGGAAGAAGAGCTAATGTGGGTTTCAGCAATTGGGAAAGAGTGGGAGAAGGAAAGGGTGTGGAGTAGGAGGGTGACATTTGTTGAATGCCCCTTGTGTGTTAGGCATTAGATTAGGTACTTTATACAAGTTGTCTTTTTCATCTTTATAGCCTCGAGGCCGGTAGGTATCATTATCCCTACTTTACACATGGGGAAACAGCTCAGGGTCATATAACTTAATAGCCAGTGAGGCTGGGATAGAATCCTGCTTTTTTCATTGTGCCATACTGCTTGCAAGGGAGGACAGTATCCGGCATTAACCACCCAACTTTAATATCTTGCTCCATCATATAAACATTTTTATACGTTGCTTCTGCTTCTTCTTCTGTCTGGATAATCCTGTGGTCTCTCTGCCCTTTCATGGCACCTCAGGGGCATGTCGTTATCAGTTTAGTTATCATCCAGCAAGGACCCACTTGCCCTTTGCCTTCAGCAAGGAGGTAACCATTTATGAACACTCTTGTCTAATTGGTAGTAGAAAAATAAACCTGGGCAAGCTCTCTTGAATCCTGAGGTCTGGTTCCATCCACAAGGTCAGCTGAGTAATTGGCAGCAAGAGCAACTTCTCCAGATGACATCATCTGTTTCTTACGCTTGCTCTACTTTGCTGTAAAAGAAAGCTGCCTATGATGATGGCATTGCTAGGGCATAGTGTATTGGGGAATGGTCCTTTACACACAGACTTTTCTGAAAACTATAATCTTGTTTACATTGGTGCCGACTCCTCAGGCCTGTTGTGGTTCTAGAGCAACTCTGGAGAAGGGAAGAGGGAACTGAGATTTGCCATAGGGTTGGCTGTGCTGTGGGTTCGCCCAGACTACTCTGAAGAGCAGCCCTAGCACTCAGTGAAGCTGTACTCAGGGTGGTGTTCTACACCTCTTGAAGGCGTAGAATAAAATCAGTCCCATTTTGATGGAAGACAGAAGTAAACTGTGTTCTAATTCAATATACATGGCATGATACAAGGTTCTGTGGCTGCAGAAAAGTCTCTGGGTCTTCCTTACCCTTTATTCCACACCTTCTGTGCACATGAGCTTTTTACCCATTCCCTTACCCCATTTGCAGAACTGTTTCTGAGATTTAGTCTCTGGACATTGTAAGAAGCTTTGTAAATGTGAGCCTTTTTGCATAATTTAAGTTTATTGGCAAGAGAAGGTACATTAAACCATGATGTTGCTTTTTTTGTGTGTATGGGAAGAGTAAAAAACAAACATTAGAGTAGCTTTCCAAAGATAAACTCAAGAAGAGCAAGAGTTTATGATGTATTTCAGTGGACTCTCCTAGTCCCAGAGGAACATGGGGCAGTACCTTTAGTTAGAGGAATGGCTCTTTCCATTTTTTTATGACAGATCATTATTCCTGATTAACTACTAGATTTATGATTCTTGGAGTAAGTTTAATGCCTTCTAATAAGTTTTTAACAGAGGTAAGAGCTATTTGATCATATTTGAAACTTAAAAAAAAAAGGCTCACATCTGCTTCACATATTAGATTCCCCACTGTGGTTATTGACTTTGAGTCAACCTTAGGCCCAGAGGAGCAGAACACCTTGTTGTATGTGCTAATGAGCTCTGTGTGAGTGCTTGGCAAACAGTGTGCATGTACTGTATTGTGTGCTGGTAGGCCCAATCTCCATCTGCATGGTGGGTCACACCTGTGGTTTCTGTCCTCCACAAGATTCAGTGCCAGTTCACTAATGATTGCTCTCTGTATGTGTGTACATACATATTTTAAATATATACACTAAGATTATACCTTTCCCATAAGTTTTACTAAATTGGAATACTTTATTTGCACACAGCCCCCAAAGACTAAGTTTGATGCTGACTGGAAGAAAGAATGGGGAATTAGATGGGAAGAAATGGGGTTTGGATGGGTTGGTAGGTAGATGAGGGGGCAAAGACTGTAGGTAGTAGAGCAGTTGAATGGCCAGCAGAGTGACCCCAGGATTAGTTTGGTGAAATCACTGGACTGCCAGAGTCCAGTTAGATGGACTGGATTTTATTGGTGCTATATTCATCTCCTAGTATTTATTCATTTATTATCTTTTCTGCTAATTTCATTCAGAAAATCCAAATCCCTGCTTCAGAATCCCCAGCCTGAAAACTGATACCTAATTTTCTGACAGCCACTTCATCCTTCTTAGCTCTGACTCCCCGCCAAGCTTGTTTTCATTTCCACCCGTCTCTCTGGTGTTTTCAAAAGGCGGGAACTATGATTGGCTAATGTTCGTGAGACTCGATTGGTCCAAAAAGTCTTCTTAGAGAAGGAAGTCTTCTTTCTCTAAGATTTAAGCTTTGCCCTACTTCCTGCAGAATCATCAAAGGCATCTGAAGGATGTCTTCCCCATTATGCCCGAGAGCTGCCTAGTGGGAATTTAGGTATCAAACAAAACCATACGTTATTCACTCAATACACATTTACTGAGCCCTTTCTATTGTTTCTTTCTGTACCAATAGGTAAGGATAGTGAGAAAAATTGAACCATTGTATGTTCTCCAAAGAATGACCTAGCCTGAACCTTTCCTAGGTCTTGAACGTTAGAACCTGGGAAGTCACTTGGTCCAGCCCTCTTGTTTTACTTTAATAGTGACAGTGAGTAAGTTAACCAATAAGATGAGATCTAATAACACAGGTTCTAATACTCAATCACTGCCGCTTCAATTTCTCCTTTAAAATTAAATAATACTAGTAATATACCAGTGTGACCCCAGCAGAAGTATTTGAAATGTGCTCAAGGAGAAGTAGAGGTTCTAGCCTGGCCAATAATCCTCTGGGTGTTTTCAGAGAAGGGGAAACCCGTGGTTGGGATGGTTCTGTTGAGAGACTGAAAGTCACCCCTCACTGGGGCTGTTCTTAACCTAAGTCCAGCTATACTTAGATGCACCAGATTTTACAATACCCAGGTCACTATTTAGGGGTCAATCGAAGTGGTTGTCTAGAATCTAATTATACTTTTCATAGCCCACGAATTCTGCATGATCCGCCCCTGCCTCTCTTTCCGCCCTTTTCCGTCTCCTTTCCTTCCTTTTTCCACCTTGCTCCGGCCCTGGTGGCCATCTTTTTGCCTTGAAACAAGCCCCTCGTATTCCCACATTAGGGCCTGTGCTCTTGATCTTCCCTCTCCTTGGAATACTCTTCTCCCAGGTTTTCTCATGTCTTCTTCTCTTCACTCAGATGTCCCCTCTAATCATCTTAGCTCAAGGCTCCCTTCTCCACCCTATCCCTACTTGAGCACTTTACCTTATTTGATTCATAGTAATTATCAATATTTAAAATAATATTTTTTTGTTTTCATGATGTCTGTTTCCCCCAACCAGAATATGTGTCTTGAAGACTTTATGCTGTTCACTACTACATCCCCAGCCCTTGGGGACTGAACCTGGCACAATTAGGTGACCCCAGACTGCTGCTAATGCTACTGCCCTGTGGGTTGATCTCAGTAGTGTACTACAGGGACTTCATTAACATACTATAGTGGAACATAATTAATTAACAAATGGTATTTTCTTAAGATGGTATTCAATTTGGTCTTTTCACACTTTATACACTTTATAGTTTATCCTGCTAATGTTTGGAATTCCACATCTTAGCAGATGACCACCCGTGGCTCTATATTTCTGTTTCTATGAAGTTTCAAGATGACTACATTATGTTCAGATATCTGCCTGTTAAAAATGTCCTGAGATGTGTATGAGGCAACACAGGACCATCCTGAGACAGGATGAGGGTAAGAGGTGCGATTCCTCTAGATACTAAAACATTTTATCCTCCTGCCTCTCAACATTCTAACAAATCTCTGGCCATCCTCTCCTCCAATCCTCACTGATTCTTTTTTATTTTGTTTCATTATCGTGGAATCTGGAAAACAGGAGAGGGCAAATAAGAGGAGGGAGAAATGGAGAAAGAGGTGTTAGAGCAGCACCCGATGCACTTTAACCCCACTTCGAAGTGGAGAGCACTATTAAGGAAGTGGGTGCACAGTCTTAGGAAACCCCATTGCAGGGAAAAGAAGATGAGGACATGGCAACTCTTCCTGTAAAGTCTCCTTCTCTGGGAAGTCTTTCTAATTAAGCTTTCCATTGTCAGATCAGTCAGGACCTTCTCCATTCCCCCTCTCCCCGCCCTCGCCCCGCCCAGTGCCCTGGTGAGTGCTTGTTCACCCTAAACGCATTCACTTTTGCTACATGTTCCTTTTGTAGCCCCTTTCTGCTCAGAGTCAGAGGCCTTCTTAGGTCAGATTGTGTATTCCTGCAGACACCTAAGGGGTTATGCTCCTGGGGGATGCATTTAGGAGAGATTCCATTTGCTGAACATTTGTGAAACAATGACCGGTATAAGACATTGTGCTTGGTTATGTATGGATTCTGAGAGGAAGGTCTAATCTGGGATGTTGGGGAGCTCACATATGAATAGTGGGTGATAATATAGATAACTGCTTAACTGTAATGCAAGGCAGAAAATAAGTGCATGAGAAAAGGGCTCTGGGAATTTAGAGGAAAGAGGTGGCACATCTGATTGGGAAAATCAGAAATAATAGCAAGAAGGAAGGTATATTTGCAATGAACCTTAAATGAGTCAAGAGAGCATTGGCACATTTGTGGAATAACGGTTTGGTTCAGGAAGAGAAAAGAATGTGAGATGTTGGTGTGTACAGCAGCCAAGGCCATAAGGAGGGGATGGAGTCAAAACCAGGCGTTCTGTGCTGGGGTAGATGCAGAAGTTGTACATCTCTAGATTTTTTTTCCTAGAATGTTTATTCTATGTGAGCATGTGGGGTTTCCACCTTTATCTTGCTTGAGCTGATCACTCAGTTATCTTAGAGGTCTTTCCTTTTATTTTCCCATTGAATGTAAAATTTGTACTAAAGGAAGGAAAGACTAGAAAGGAGTCTGGAGACTGAGCATGAGGAGTCCTGAATTTGTATAGGTGAGCCATGATCAGAGCTGTGACCAGAAAGCTTAGTTTGTAGGCTTAAATGGTGAAATTAGTGTGGAAGGCAGGAAGGAGGTTCCTGCTTTGTTAAAGTAAGAGGGAAGAAAGACTCAATACCCCTAATCTATAGGATGTACAATGAGGGGCAAGGGAATAGAGCTGGAAATCTAAGGGAACTCTGAGGTTTCAGTCCTTGAAAATTGAGAGAATGGCAGTGCCACGAACAGAAACATGGAAGAAATGAGTGTGAGCCTGATTTGAGATGGAGGATGGTGAATTTTCTTTGGGACATGTTCAATCACTGTAGATAAAGATTTGGAGGTCATTGTAGAAGTGGACTTTGAAGTCAGGAGAGTGGATAGCACTAAAAGCAGAGAAGAAAAGGGCCAGGGACAGAAACCTGGGGGGCCGTCCCTTGGTGGACTGTGGAGGGATAGAGAAGCACAGTCAGAGTGCGAGAACCAGAAGAGGGCAGTGGTGCAGGAGCCAAGGGAGCCCAGAGCAGCATGGAGGAGGATGTGGCCGAGGATACTGCCTGACACATGGGGAGTTCTCAAGAAAGTCTTTAGAGGCTGGTCTGAATGTAGTGAGTTATCTCAGTTGATTTTCACAATTACAGATTGAACTCCTTGTTCTGCTGGCTCCCTCCTTCTCACTACTGTACTTGACTAGTCTTAAAAAAAAGAAAGAAAGGAAGTCTTTTGAATAGAATGAAGAAAGATATAAGATGATAGAGATTTGGTGATTAGGTGGTGTCTGGTGTCCCTGATGAAGGCAGCTTCAGTCGAGGGTGGAGTCAGAAGCCACATGGAACGAGGAATGGTGAGGAAAGGGAGTTAGGTTGGTTACTGTTCTTGAGAGTGGTTTGACGGAGAAGGAAAGAGGACAGGGCAGGAACTTGGGGGAATAGCACTGTGGAGGGAAGGTTTCTTTTCAAGATACGTCAGGGGAAACCTGTGGAAGGGATGTTTGGAAAGAAGAGACTGAAGATAACTGAAGCGGTAGGACTCCGGAGTGGGAGGTGATGAGGTCAAGAGCCACGCCCATTAGCTTGGCAGAGGAGAAGCTGGGGGAGAGCGAGCCAGGTTGAGAGGGGGACATGAAGGGCTGAAGTCTTCTCGGTAAAAATCTGAAGTAAGGTCACCTGCTCAGAGGGAGGGAATGTGGATAAGGTCGTGGATTTGAAGACAGTGGCTAAAGATTGGAACAGCTTCTGTGGCAGAAGGCGTGGGGAATGGGCCTGAGACCTAGAGTGCTGAGCAGCAGTGACCCGGCAGAAACGGAGGAAGACCCAGGCACTGTGTGTCGGGTGTGGGAGCAGCCCTCCATCTACTGATTCTGGCTTTAAGCTTGGAAAGAAGGCAGAGGAATCAAGGTGGAGGTGACAGAGGTCTGGAAGTCAGGATCAAAACAAAAAGGTTTATAGAAGGCAAGAGAGAGTAGGAGAGGATCACTTATTTTTTCATGTTCCTTTCTCTTTGTACGGTATTTAACATCTCTCTTTAACCCCAGCCTCATGCTCTTGTAATTTATAACTAGTCTTTCACCACTATTCTAGGTTGTATATTCTACAATGCAGAAAAAAAATAATGGAAGCTGATCCTAGAATGTATTGGCTGCTAAAATTTATTCCAGGCATTGTGTTAAGAATTTTATATATATTATCTTATTTACTGCTTATGAAAACTCTGTGAGTTTAAAAAAAGCTTTTAGTATCTTTTTAAAGATGAATCATAGAAAGATTAGATAAATTATTCAAGGTCACATGGCTAGTGGCTGCTGGAATTAAATTTTGGACCCAGGCAGGCTGACTTCTAACTGCCTCCCTGCCAAGACTTGCTACAATTGTCACAGAGCGACCGTATTGCCTTTTTTAAAAGTTACTCAGTCATACTGTTGTAATAATACTAACATCGATATTAGCCTTTACAGTTTGCAAATCACCTTCACACACATTATTTCTTTTGATCTTCATGACACCCTGTGAGGTTTGCAGCTACGAGCAGGACAAAGGAAGAGACCTTCAACTCCAAGATCTCTGTATCTTTAATCCTGGAAGTCTTTGAAGTTTTGTCATTCCAGAGTTGTGACCAGGCCAAATAACTGCGATCTTTTTTCTTAGCTATGCCAGGCTTCTTTTACTAAAGGAGTTCTCTCCATAGACCTTCTGCTTCTTTCCAGGTCACAGAACTCTGTATGTGGGAGTTCGGATGCCACTGGGCCGGCAGAGCCATCGGCACCATCGCACCCATGGCCAGAAGCACCGGAGACGAGGGCGGGGCAAAGGAGCCAGCCAGGGGGAGGAAGGCCTGGAACCCCTGGCCCATGGTAACAGCTTTGATAGAGAGGGCGGGTGTCCATGGCCTGAGGTGTGGTAAGGCTGAGGGGACATTTGAGGGACATAAGCAGGTGGTCTTGATTCTCTAGCCCAATTATAGGGTTTTCAGAGCTTGCTTCCAAGAAGAAGAAATGCCTCTAAGCATCAAAATTATCTTCCTGAAAACTTCACAGTTCAGGCCCTCCAAAATCAGTACCATCATAGGTAAAATCTTATGATCATTAGCCATTCCTTTTGATCAAATTTGTCAGATTTCCAGTTTCTTGTGGGTTTTCCACAAGTGGCTTAGTTCATAAATTTTTCCTCCTATGAAACTACTTCCACAGAATAACTTTTTCTCTGAGAATAAAGAAATCTTTTTGATCTGCATTCAGGATTGTCTTCTATATATCCCTCAAGTTGTTAGGTAAGGCAGAATGCTATTTTTATTCTAAGTTGGAGGCTAGGAGCAGACCTTTCTTTTTGGTTGATTTCCTAGACACACCATCTCAGCGTGTTCAGTTCATTCTTGGCACCGAGGAAGATGAAGAGCATGTGCCTCATGAGCTGTTCACAGAGCTGGATGAGATCTGTGTGAAAGAGGGAGAAGATGCTGAGTGGAAGGAGACAGCTAGGTGAGGCCCTAAAATAACCTGCATCGAGATCTGCTTGGGTAGGCAAATGTGTACCTTTCAGCAAGTGACAGGCCTGCCTGCCTTTTATTTCTTCTTGGGAGAAGTGATGACTGATGTTCCAGAGTCTTGGTGTTGGCCTCTTTATAATGCCTCTGGTCATACCTATGTCAGGTAACCTGGAGCGTGGGATTGATGACAGAAACATAGGATGTTCTGGGGGTCCTCTCTCATATGCCTGAGGCTCAGAGTAAGTTTATGGGCTATCTTGATATTATAGGTCTGATGTAGAAGATGTGGACAGTGCCACCTTGGTTGGGATCTTGTCCAACAGACGTAGCATGGGTCCAGACTTTTTCTGCAGATGAATCATAGGGTCATTTGGGTTTTAACTCACTGGCAGTCCCAGAATTTTTGAGATTTTAACTTCCTCTGGCACAATTCAACCTCACAGAGACCCTTGGGATTATAACCAGCCCACATGAGGCTTCCTGGGATAGCTGTAGAGTAATAATGCTTGCGTGAGATTCAAATCCGGTGCCACTAGAGCATGGTGCACAGCTGTGACATTGTAAAAGAAACTCAATTGCCAATCAGAGCTTGGCTTGGGAGATTCACTGTCCAAGCCATTCCCTAATAAAGCTTTTGGAACTCTGAAAAAAAAAAAAAAATCCCAGGAGAGCCCCCAGGATAACCAGGGCCGTGTCTAGGTTCCTCTAGCCTTACAGATGATGCAAAGATAGCATAACTGAGCCTCGGAAGGTGAAGTGGATAACTAGAAAAGCATGGCTCCACCTCTCATTGAAACAGCTCTTCCTGGACGCTTGCTATATTGTCAACATTTTCTACAGGTAGAAAGATTTAAATAGGCCAATCAACCTGATAATAAGTGAAAAGGCAATTAGTCTTTCGTCATTCTGTCTTTGCAAATTTCTAAAGGTCACACAGGACACTGATAAAAAGAAAAATGCTACCATTTTATTAATGTGATTTGTCGATATGTCCAAGCGATATAGATTAGATCTATTTTTTTAATTGTGCAGGTGATGCATGCTCATTATAGAAAGCTAGAAAATAATGATAAGCAAAAAGAAGAAAGTGAAATTATCTGTAATCCTATTACCTCAGGGATAATGAGGAATATAATATGTGGTATCTTATTCGCATGTGTGTGTGTTTGTATTTTTAAAATTTTCTTTAAATAAAAATGGAATTAAACTATGCTTAAACTTGCACTGTTCTATAACCTGCTTTTTTCACTTACCAATATACCCTAAACATGTAGATTAGATTTTATAATGCTCAATATGACTATTCAGATATCTTTATGGTTTACAGATTCTCCCTTGAAAATTCCTCATTTTCTTGCCAGCGTCTGTTGCTCTTAAAAAAAAAAAAAAGAAAATTCCTCATCTTCTATCTTTGGCATCCAGTTATTTGTAATGCTTTCAGGTGGCTGAAGTTTGAGGAAGATGTTGAAGACGGGGGAGAACGCTGGAGCAAGCCTTACGTGGCAACCCTTTCCTTACACAGTCTCTTTGAGCTGAGGAGCTGCCTTATCAATGGAACAGTCCTTCTGGATATGCGTGCAAATAGCATAGAAGAAATTTCAGGTAAGAGTAGATGAGGGAAAACAGGGGAACTTCTGTGTAAATTTAAGAAGTGTGGGGGGAAAAAAAAGAAGTGTGGTATAGCAGAAAGAATAAAGTGGCTGTGTGTCCTTGGACAAGTCATAACCTTCCCGACCTCAATGTCCTCAGCTGTGGGATGGGTTTCAAACTAATAAACTACTGTACCCTTTTCATAGGCTTATTATGGGATTCAGATGTCATGGTGTTTAGTCTTCCATTTGCCTGTTCATTCAGCAAATGTTTATTTTGTATCTAATATATGCTTGATAATGTGCTAGGCACAGGGGAATAAAGATAAAGTTCCTGCCTTCAAGGAGCTTACCTTCTAGTGAAGGAAATAGCCATGGAAATGGTAATTAAAATAAGTGCAATGACACAGCTATGCTTGGTAATAATTAGCGAAGAGGGCAACTTGGGAGTTGTGCAGAGAAAAAGGAGTTAAAGAGAATTTAAAAATTTTCAATATGGCATCTAGGGCAGACATGCAAGAAATTGAGCCAAGTACATGAAGGGGGGATGTTTGATGGAGTTTCCTCTGATTGAGTGATTGAGTGATAGGTTACTATGTTTTGGGAAAGGGGTTGGAGAAACACCTGGGGGCGTGTGGGGACTTTTCCCTTGGATTGGCTTTGTTTGGCCGGGTAGGTTAAATAAAAATTTCTCCAAACCTTTCTCCATTTCAAATATCCAAGTAATTCTGCCTCTCTGGGGTCACATGAGGACCCAGGGAAGGGGTAGGCACTGATGGGATCCTGTGACCCCCTCCTTTTTTAGGAGGTGCCCCAGATGTGCCACTTACACTGCCTGGGAAAAATGGAGTTCTGATGTTCACCACTGGGTTGCATCTATACTTTGCTAGCTTTTGGCTGTGTCTGAAATCCCATAAGAGTCCCATAAAAGGTTTGTGTAAGGTAGAAGAATCCCTGGGAGCTACTGAAGCTGATTATAACTCTGTGTAAACAGGGAGCCATTGGAGAGCTTTGGGCAGGGTAGTAACCAATCAAATTTTGCATGTTAGAAAGATAATAATGACAGCAATATGGAGCGTGAGTTGAAGGGAGATGTGGATTAGGCTGTTGCAGTAGTTCAGATGAGATGTCACCTACTCTAAGGGCAATGGCAGTAGAGGATGGAAAGGAGAGGGGATAGTTTCCAGTGAGATTCAGGAGGTAGAATTGATGAGGCTAGTTTGGCAGATTAGTTGGGAGGAATGAAGGGAAGAGAGTGAAGGATTCTGGCTTAGGAGGCTGAGTGTCTGGAAAATAAGCAAGTCTAATGGGAAAAATAATGAGTTTGGTTTTGTACTTATTGAATTCTAGGTGTTTGTGGATGAAGATATCTGGTGAGTAATTGTAACTTTGATCTGGTGTTTAGGGGAGAGATCTGAAGAACTAGGATATAATTTTAGGGGGTCCTCAGTTCATAGGAGGTTTGTATTTATAGTCTTGGAAGGAGTTGAAGTTATTAAGGAAGGGAAGATCAGAGGACTGAAGACAGAAATCAGGGGAACTCCTTTTTTTGTTTGTTTGTTTTAGAGACAAGGTCTCACTTGTTGCCCAGGCTGCTGGAGTGGAGTGGTATGATCATAGCTCACTGCAGCCTTGAAATCCTGGGCTCAAGTGATCCTCCCACCTTGGCCTCCCAAAGTGCTGGGATTCCAAGCATGAGCCACCATGCCTGATGGGAACTCCAATTTAAGGGTGGCGGTTGAGGGGTTGTGGGTGGGTTAGAGCAAGAGAGGTCAGTCAAGGAGACTAAGAAGAAGTGGTCAAAGAGGTAGGAGGAGAATCAGGTAATGGCCATGAAATTGGTATTCATTTCTTAGGATTGCTGTACCAAATTTCCACAAATTTGGTGGCTTAAAACAACAGAAATTTGTTATCTCACAGTTCTGGAGGCCAGAAGTCCAAAATCAAAGTATTCTCAGTTCCATACCCTCTCCAAAGTCTCTAGGGAAAAATTATTCTAGGGGAGAAGCTTGCTTCCTCTTGCTTCTAGCTTCTAAATGTCTCTTGGCTTATGGCTGTATAACTCCAGCCTGCTTCTGTTTTGATATGGATTTCTCTTCTATGTCTCTCTTCTGTGTGCCTCTTATAAGGACATTTGTCATTGGATTTAGGGCCCTACCCAATAATCCAGGATGACCTTGTCTTGAGATTCTTAGTTACATCTGCAAAGACCCGTTTTACAAATAAGGTCACATTCACAGGTTCGGGGCGGGGAGTCATCATTCAACCAGCTACCGAAGCCAAGAGGGGAGAGAGTTTCGATTCATCAGTGTGAAATGCTGCAGAGAAGTCAGGTGAAGTAAGGACTAGGAACATCCATTAAATTTAGCCACTGGAAGGTTATTGATGATTTTATCAAAAGCAGTTTCATTGGAGTAGCTAAATTACAGGGGGCTGAGGAATTTTTCTTCTCAGAATTTTAAGTAATAGTAGAGGAGAGAGAGAGAAGAGGCAGTAGATAGAAGGGGACGTGGGATGGATGGTTTTTTTCCAAGATGAAGGATCCTGAAATGTGATTATATAATAATATGGGAGGAAGGAACCAATCAATATAAAGGTTAAAGATATAGAATATGGATCTTCAGTTTGAATATGAAATAGATTTTCCTCATTTATTGCTTCTGGCTCTTGGATAGTCCTGGAGTTAGAATGGATGGAGTTAGGAATTGAGAATAGGTTGAGGTTTTAGGAAGGCTTTGGTAGAAATATGTAGGATTGAAGTAAAACTGCTATGATTCTTCACATCAGGTATCTGATGTATTCATAGTGATAAGGTTAGGTAAACTGCATCAACTGAAACAGCGCTCTGTATATATCATCTCATTTAATTTTCCATAAACTCTGTAATATGGATTATGTAACTTGCCCAAGGTCTTAGCCTACAATGAACTAGCCTACAATGTGGGTCTTTAACTACGCAACCCATACTGTTAACTGCTGTGCCGGCTGCCAGTCTTCACCAGGTTTTGGGATTTTTTTTGTCTTCCCTCAACTCTTTTGGGTTTGATAGGTTTAAGGGTGATGCTTGGTGACAATTATCTGGGGTGAGTGGTTAGTTAACATAATTTTTCTTATAGATTTCACTATTAGATAGGCATGTGTGAAGTTCAACAGTTACAGTTCCTCTTGACAATCACAGCAATGTTAAAGTCTTGGAGGAAGGGAATATAGGGGAAATTTGGAAGATGACAGAACAAAGTGGGTAATGATGTGGGCTTTTGAGTTAGATAGTCCTGAATTTGAATTCCAGCTCTGTAACTTACTAGATGTGAGACCTTGGGCAATTTTGTAACATTTGGATGTCAGTTTCCTCATCTGTAAAAATTGTTATAACAATGCCTACTCCCAGGGTTTTTATTAATAAAAGTATTAGTTAAGATAATGTATGTAAAGTTCACAGTATAGTTCCTGGCACATATTAAATGCTCGATAGTTTCTATTCCTAATAATAATGATTTGTTACATGAATAAAGTATAACTTTTCACAGCCACTATCACCAAATAGCTCTTTCAGACACTAAAGCTAAAGTTGTACCTCAATGACCTTAGTGGAGCTGCCTCCCCCTACCCCATGTCCTACACCCCCACCCCACCTAGTGTTGGCTTCCTCGTTGGGTTCACTGACCCTCAGTTTGAGTGTTCATCTGAGGGCCTACTTTTCAGACCTGATCCTGGACCAGCAAGAACTGTTCAGTGACCTGAATGACAGCATGAGGGTTAAAGTACGAGAAGCCCTTCTCAAAAAGCATCATCATCAGAATGAAAAGAAGAGAAACAACCTCATTCCCATTGTTCGTTCTTTTGCCGAGGCTGGCAAGAAGCAGTCTGATCCACATTCGATGGATAAAAATGGTGAGATTATTAGGAGTGATCGTTTTCTCTCTCTATTAATCAGACATTTGGGAACTGGTTGGAGATGCTGAGCTTACTAGAGGGTAGGGGCTATCTTTGTCTCATATGTTTCCATGCCCACTTAGACACTTAGTACTTTTTGGAGACTGGTAAGTTGGGTGGCTGTAACCGGTGCCCATCTCCTTCTCATGGCATGTGGGATGTGTTCTTCAGATGGTTCTCAGTGGACCCAAGGGGAGGGACTTGTGCCCTAGGGTGGCCTCAGAACTGATGTGGCTTTTGGGAGATACTCACATTGGGGATATTTGGGACCAGAGATGGTGAACTGAGTAAACAAATGTCTTAGATTAGGGAGGCAAAATACAGTAGTGTAGGCTCTTGAGTCAGGCTTCTAGGTTTGTGATTCTGGCTTTACCACTTGCAAAGTGTATGACCTTGGGCAACCTACTAAACCTCTTTAAGCCTCATTTTCTCACCTGTAAAATAAGAACCATAATAGGACCTCCTCCATAAGTTTATTGTGAGGCTTCAATGAGTTAATCCATGTAAAGCCATTAGCTGGGTACATGGAAGGTTGTAAACCCTCAATGAATTTCAGCTGCTGATTGGTTCCTTTTCCTGTGGCCAGGAAGGGCCTCATGTATATTTATCTCCTGGTATCCACATTTACTGAATCACCACATGTAGGAGATATGCCTGGGAATCTATATTTTTTAAAAGTTCTCCATAGGGGTCTCTCATATATACTTCTGGTTATGTATTACTGCCTTAATAGAGAAATACAGGAGGGTCATGAATATGTTCAGGAAGAAGGTGTAGAATTAGTAAGACCTCTGTCCTCCCCTTACCCTTAACTGGTAGGTAAAGAGATAGGTATGGGTAGGTCCTGGCTTGGTAGTCATCTTAACCTCTTCTCCATGTAGACTTTTCAGGAGAAGGCATAGCCAACTGGTGATGAGTGGGGTGTGTTAGGAAAAAGGGACTCAGAGGATTCTGTTTGGTTTTCTCCAAATAGGTCAAACTGTATCTCCTCAGTCTGTTCTAACTACAAATCTTGAAGTAAAAAATGGAGTGAATTGTGAACATAGTCCTGTGGATTTAAGCAAGGTGAGCAGAGACATGGGAAGTTGGCTTCTAGGCCTAAAGTTATTTCTCGCGGAACCCAGAGTCCATTTGTTGAATCTGGGTGAGCTTTGGTGTTTCAAGATTCTTCCTCCAAGACCGATGCCCTTTCTGCATAAAAGGAGGCCCATTTGCACATGTCTACCTCTTAGTTGAAACTCTTCTTGAGGACTGTGACTTTGGCATCTGAGGCCTTCTGCAGTGGCAGTGCCTTACTGCAGTCTGGGCCAAGCCCTGGTCTCTTTGCCTCCAGCCTCTCCGTCCTCTTTCTAAAGCAGATAGTGTCATGTCACTTTCTCTGCTTACAAGCCTCCCTGTTTTATTTAGAAAACCTGAAATCTCTGACAAAGTGTTCAAGTATTTAAAAAGGGAAAGAATGTGACCCAGAGCTTCAAAAATATTCCTCTTTGAGGCAGCTTGGTAGAATTGGATTGAAATCAGAATACCTGGATTAAAATTCTGATTCTGTATCTTAAAAGCTCTGTGGTCCTGGGCAAGT
>RJWJ010032039.1:0-18810 GCA_004363605.1 Indri indri
TACCATGGAGTACTATTCAGCTTTAAGAAACAGTGGTGATATAGCACCTCTTGTATACTCCTGGATAGAGCTGGAACGCATTCTACTAAGTGAAGTATCCCAAGAATGGAAAAACAAGCACCACATGTACTCACCATCAAATTGGTATTAACTGATCAACACATAAGTGTACATATAAGAATAACATCTATTGGATGTCGGGCATTGGGGAGAGGGGAAGGGGGAGGGGGAGGAGGGGACGGGTATTTGCACACACAAAGAGTGCAATGCGTACCATCTGAGAGATGGACACGCTTGAAACTTGGACTCGGGGGGAGCGGGGGTAAGGGCAACATACGTAACCTAAACATCTGTACCCCTATAATATGCTGAAATAAAGAAAAAAAAACTATATGAATCTGAGAATGTTTGTAAGGTAGAAAATACTATTGAAAATTCTGCTCGTGACAATCTGTGCACTCACACAAACGCAGGTGGTGTAGCTTATGACACACCTAGGCCATATGATTATAGCCCATTGCTCTCAGGCTACACGCCTAGACTGCATGTTACTGGACTGAATACCGCAGGCAATTGTAACACAATTATAAGTATTTCTGTACCCAAACATATCTAAACATAGATAAGTACAGTAAAAATAGGATATAAAAGGTAAACAATGATACACCTTCATAGGGCGCTTACCATAAATGGAGCTTGCAGGACTGGAAGTTGCTCTGGGTGAGTCAGTGAGTGGTGAGTGAGTGTGAAGGCCCAGGACATTACTGTTCACTACTGTAGGCTTTACAAACACTGTACACTCAGGCTACACTACATTTATTTTAAAAATAAATTGCACTATGACATTACAAGGGCTACAATGTCACCAGACAGTAGAGAATTTTCAGCTTCATTATAATCTTATGGGACTACTGTATATGCAGCCGGTTGGTTGTTGACCAAAACATCACATGGTGCCTGACTGTACAATATAGAGAAAGAAAACTGCAAAGCAGGCTTGGCTCTTGTCAAGCCCTGGTGGGTGATACAGTACATAGAGATAGTGTTATTAGGCGTATGACTCATCTATGCCTAGAAAAGTTGTTTTGCAATAGGCTGCCCTGCTCAGATCCTTATTAGAATCAAACGACTAGCTACAGATTAAAATAATGAGATTAGGAAATTATAGGCAACATGTCCTGTTGGAGCAAAACTTAGTTTAGCAAAAGTTACTAACACCATTTAGAATCAGTGAAGCACAGAGCTACAGAGGCTCAAAGAAACAGCCAATAACCCTGAATCCAAAACTCGAAGAACCAGCTATCCTATCCTCCCCACACCCGCATGCATTCATACTTGGCCCTTAGCTAATAAGCTTTTTTAAATATATTTTCAAACTTTTATCATGGAAAATTTTAAACATACACAAAAGTAAGAACAGTAAAATGAACATGCATTTACCCATTACCTAGCTTTAATAATTATAATGCTATAGCCAGGCTAGGCTGATGAGCATTAAGTTTCTTTTACATTTTGCTAGGACTCTGTAAAGACTAAATGGAGTTGTAAAAAAGATAACAAAACCATTCAAGAGAATGGAAACTATTTTATGCCTATACATCAGCTTACCTGGACTGTAAAATGTAACACCAAAGATTGCAAAAGCCTCTTCCAAATAGACACAGAATTAACCATAATGAGAACACATTGAACACTTGCATTCCATCCTCACAAAATACCAATAAAATTATAGGCGCTTAAAATGCCCCCAAGAGGAAGTTTAGATAAGCTCAAAATAATTGTTGAATGTGTTGTAATTTAACACTGAAATGGTGTTCTATGGGAAGCTATTAATTTCCATCTGTGATGATCATTAAAAATATTATCAATATCCATTTATCTTTTGGGCATGGAGCTGTCGCTTAAGTATCATTCTATTTTATTCGTTTATTTGTGTATTGAGTCAAGCTGCACTATGTGGAATTCAAGTACTTATACTGAATTCTAAATAATTTAATCAATTTTTAATGCAGAAATGTATTGACACCTTTAATTTAGTGTTGGTACAGTTATTTTCTAAGGATTTACATGCAACATGGTCAACGTGGTGTTATGTTTTTATGGGAAACAACCAGCAATCAGTAATTCTGTCTTTGTTATAATAAAGCTAATAAAAGATACATCTGATTATTAAAATAACCTTGAACCCTAGGTGATTTCCCCTAGGTCTGTACAAATGAAAGGCAGCTATTTGCTAGTTCCCATCCTAACTCTCAAACCAGCTCCTTCCCGCTCAGGGGACTATTAACTGAGAGGTTGTGTGTTAACTGGCCAGTAACCTGACTCAATGTCACTTTCATCATTTTCATGCACCTTTCTTTGATCTTCAGTCACTCTCGCATCAGCAAATACTGCTTTACAAAAACTCTTCCAATATGCAAATACATATCTTCCTAAATCAGCTCCTCGCACTTCTGATGTCTATTCAGTTACTTGACAATGTTTCGTACCTCCCTCTCTTTAGATGTTTTGTAAATTAAAGAAAAATAATCGTCTCAATTTTGATTCATAAATGTCAGGTGGGGTGGTGGGCATCTACCTGTATCAAGAAAAAGGAAAGTTATGAGTTTTGAAGCAAAATTATATCTAGCAAGAAGCAAATGATATTAACCTCTAAAACCTTAACACTGTCTTGCTGTTCCCTTTAAAGTTACTTTCATCCCCTTTACCATCCTTTAATAGTTAATATGCTTTGCCTCACATGCCAGCAGGTAAGACAAATCTTTAATTAAAATATATATTTATTAATTTATGTCTCTATCTACCTATCAAATAATAAGGGCCAGGCATTGTGCTAAGCTAGGGGTATACAGTGAAGAGTAGACCCAGGCATGGCCCCTGAACGCAGGAAGCCTACAGACTGGTGCAGGAGAGCGATGTTAATCAAATATTCACACTAATGAACACATAGAAACAACTGTGGTGAATGCTATAAAGTAATGAAACAGAGCTCTGGGAAATAACATAAGCAAAGAAATCTGACCTGGACTTGGAGGTCAGGTAAGGAAAGCTTGAACTGAGGCCTGAGGGCTAACTACCTCTTTCGCTAGGAAAACAGAAGGCTCACAGCTGTCTAGGAAAAGGGAGTTCAAGTGTGCAAACACCAGGTGGGGACATGGAGGAAGGACAACATGCTGGAGGAGGAAGAGGCTGTATGGAATCTTATGGGACGAAGCCAGTGGCATGCTACAGAGAAGCACTCAGGGCGTGGCAAAGATTTTGCTCGTCATCTTTAAAGCAATGAGAATCCAGTAAAGAGCTTTAACTGTGTGTGCGTGTGTGAAAGAGAGAGGGGGAGAGAGAGAGAGAGAGGTGCCTGTGTAGAGAAGGGACGTGGATCACATCTGCATCGCCAGAATACCATTCTGGTTGCGAGTAGAGACATCCTAAACTTGTTTTATTAATGTGTTGTTTTTGTTTTAACACTAGCGTTACAAAGTATGTTCTCTCTTTTTCCAATATAAAATTTTTATCTAGATTATGTACAAAATTGGTTTATTTGGGCCAATCTACAAATCAAACCAAAGTTTTTTTTAATCATTATTTGCAAGACACAGTGCCATCCAAATACCAAATATCTTATGGTAAGATGAGGAAAATAACCAATGTTGTAGGAGCACCTGCTGTTGCTTCCGGCTATTTCTTAGATATTTACATATTCCTCACGTTTTTTAACTTTTTTCCTTTAATGGGGTGTATCTGACTCCATTTATTACTTTTTGAAAATCAGTATTTAATTGGTTCAAATAACTCTTGCATTCAAAAGAATAAGCCTATTTTAAGACAAAGAAGACCAAAATTGATCATTTGACTATATTTCTAACAAAAAAAGAAAATCATCAGTCTTTGCTGTGACTAGTTATAGATTTTATAAACACATAAGTGAATATACAATTAATTATCTACTCTGAACATTAATATTGCAAAGCTGTTTCCATAGAAACTTGGAAACTTGGAGCTGTAAGCTCCTAGGGAAAAAGGATGGCATTTTGTTTATCTTACTATTTTGGAGTCCAACGAAGAGTTCAGAACACAGTAGATCTTCATTAGTATTTGTTATTTTACTATATAAAATGTTATTCAAGTCTATTTTAGTTACAATTTCAGATTTACTTGTTTAATACCCAAAGTTTTTCATTAAAAAATTACTTCTTAAAAAAGATCATTTGAAATATGTTTGATGACTCTATAGTTAAATACCTAAAAATTAATATGCATTTAATATTCTGATTTATCTTAAAACATAATTGCACCTTTTTAAATACAATGGACTAGATAGGTTTAATTAAATTTAATGACTTCATTACAGAAATGCCAACCATCCCAATCGGCCAAGGTCTGAGGGGTTTCCAAGGATGTGGGACTTTCAGTGCTAAAATAGGGAAAGTCCCAGGCAAACCGGGACATCGATTACTAAACTATTTCCGTATGTAACTAAGGGCCAATTGCTCTTTATGTTTAGTTGATACTTTTTGATTGCCTTTGTTGTGATTGTCCATTTAATTGTGAACTTCCTGAGTGAAAGTGAAAAATTAACATTAATGCGCGGCCTGTGGGATCCCGGTACTTATTCTTACAGATCACAATTTGCTCAAACTCCAGTTTGGTACCAAGTTTTGGCCTGATTACCTGAATTATTTGCATTTTCTTTTCTGCTTTACTAATAGTCATTGAAACAATTGGTGAACTTGAATGTTCATTTGCATCAAACAAGTTTTAACAGAATGCAGTTAATGCATCTACCTCTTAATTTACCAAATTCTCAATCTGGTCTGGATTTGTGGCTTAGTAATTATTGACATGAAGCTGTCTTATCATGGAACCAGCTAAAAAGACAAAATTTTTGTATCTTCTCATGTCACTTTGAAAAAATATGTAAATGGAAACTCTTATTTATTTATATATGTGGCTCTTAGAATCTACAATGGTAGCTGAAACGAAGAGAGCAGTAATGCCCTGAAACAAGACAGGAGAAAAAAGACACCATATTTTCTCATCAATATAGTTAAAAAGAAAAACTCCCAGCTTGATTCAACATAAGGTTGGAGCTATGTGTAGTCAGAGGAAAACATGTAATTAGGGAGAGGGAGAGATTTGGTGTTTTTAATGAAGTTTTTTGTAGAGCAATTTAATGGCTTATAATACACAAAAGCAGCATCCAATACAAACTTAGACTGGAGCCATTGAAATCTCTTTTTCTTCTTCTTCTTTGTTTTAAAGCAGCATTTGGAGAGCATTCCAATCCTATACAGATACATTGAATAAAATCAAAACAAACAATTGTCTACTGTGTTTTCTAGGAACAAAAAAAACACATTTAAAATGAGGTCATGCATCTTTTTTCACATGACAATTAATCGAAATGAAGAAAGTGCTCGCAGTGTACAAGAGTGGCACACTCAGAACCCCTGATCTATGAGAGTCACAGGCACGGGCGACAGCAGACAAGAGGTAGGTGGTCTCCTTGTGTGTCACTTTGTGTATTCTATTTGAAGAATGAGCGTACTGTCAACATTTGTCACATTTAAATGCCAGATTGGTGTTGTCAAATGTGACTGAACTTTTCAACAAGGCAGAAGGATACTTACGGAGGGATTTAGAAAGCTGCAAATGCATGACTACAGAAGTTAATCATATATAATAAAATCTGTGTATGCAAATGCCAGAGAAACTTGTGTTAAATTACATCACTGGCAACTTCAGAGTTTATTTGTCTTTCTTCAACATTCTGTTCCACTGGTGTACTTCATGGGAATATATTAAGTAAGTTAAACGAGGAAATAATGTTATTCATAATGCCCCTTTAGAGCCTTTCAACTGTCAAATGCTATGTGTTGCTCCAAGTGGAGTCTCATCAGTATGTAGAATGTTATATTTTGCCAAAAACTCTATAGTCTATGCACTATAGGGTATCACAGCTTAAATTTTGAAGCTTATATTCCACATATCAAAAACAATTCGATCAGCTCAATTAAAAAGGTAATTAAGTTCTTTGATACCTATGCCCCAGAATAGACAGAGTTTGTTCAGTACCCAGGCAGCTAAAATTTAAATAGCAGTTTCTAGGTATTTTTGAGAATGAATAGAAAAATCAAAACAAAAATTGCATATACAAAAATAAATCACACACAGTTGATGAGCTACTCCTGATGGTTTACCTTCTACTCAATCACAAAATCATAATCCTAGCCATGAGTATAGTAAGAAATGTAGACACGATGGTAAAAAAAAAAAAAAAAAAAAAAAAAAAAAAAAAAAAAAAAAAAAAAAAAAAAAAAAAAAAAAAAAAAATGTAGCATTAAAATGTCAATAACAAAGTTTTGAAAAAATGAGAATTGTCTTAAAAATATTGGCTTGCAATTATATAGACAAAATAATTTAAGTGATTATCTACTAGCGGGTGAAAATACAAAGAAAGACTCATCTAATCTAACACGTATCTTGTGTTAGATAGATGGAAGATTGCAGTTTGGAAGCACCTAACCCTCAAAAAAAGATGAGCTGGGAGAGTACTGGGAAGATATGTTATTTAAAACCACAGTTTCTTTTTAGCTAATCATCATTTTGTGAAAAGAGAGTGAAAGAAAACAGAAACATCCACTCATGTAGAAGAGCCCTGGAAATCCTGACGGGGGCTGAAGGAGAAAACTCCCTCATTCACAGTTAACTAGAGCTCAGAGATTACGGGGAGACTTTCAAAGCAGCGTAAAAGCAAGCACTGGAAGATAAGCAAAACCAACAGAAGGCATTGGAATCTCCCTCAAGTGATCTGAATACTCTGAAATTGGTAGATGAGTGACCTCGGTATGTTAAAGGATTCATAGAACTTCCTCATTTGACACAGAAGAAATCTTCCTATTGTTTTATCTGAATTATACAGGACAGACATCAAGTATTAGCATTATTGTACCCAATAAATTTTTCAATAAAACTGATAATCTTAGAAAAAACACATTGTTTATATTGTGTTAATTGGTATCAGCAGCTTATTAGTAAAAAAAACAAAAAGCGTGTAATGAGATTTAGTTAATATAGGTGCAATTATCATATAACTTTGCAATTTGTGAGAACACGAAGCAATTTTGATTAGCATGAGACGTTTCTGCACCCATCTGTTATTATGCTCTGTAGGAAAAGCCCAGCACTTGGCCAGTACAGCTTAATTGCCACCACATCCTCTAATGTATATTTAGCAATGCATTTGACAAAGGGTTTCAGGTTTTTCTCTCTGCAACGTATTAGGTTATTAAGTATGGAATGTCCAATATCCTTAAGTACAAAGTGGTATCTCTGACATTTCACTTTGACATTTCTTGGTTTTTTTTATAATTTTTTTTTATTGTAAAGTTACAGCCTCAGTCTTCCAAATGCTGGTTTTGGCTTGTGATTCTCTTCTAAAAAATTTTTTTAGAGCAATTTTTGTGAAACCATGGATAAGTCAAAAATTTGTGTTATTTTTGAATATGAGTTCCCTCATGGAACCAATGCAGTGCAGACAGCTCAAAATATCAACAAAATGTTTGGGAAGGATGTGCCTAATGAGCACACAGTACATCGATGGCTTAAGAAGTTCCATTCTGGTGATTTTAGTCTTGAAAATGGGTGACCTGAAATGAAAGTGGATAATGATGAGCTCAAAGCTGTAGTGGAAACAAATCCATCTCAACCTATGCATGAATTAGCAGCAAGATTTGACATTAACATTCCAACAATATTGGACCATTTGAAACAAATCAGCAAAGTAAAGAAGCTGGGTAGACGGGTACCGCATGAATTAAATGAGCAGAACAGAAATCATCTGGAAGCTTGCCTTTCTTTGCTGTCATGACATAAAGGTGAACCACTTCTACACCATATTGTTACAAGTGATGAAAAATGGATTCTTTTTGATAATTGCAAGCATTGGGAACAATGGTTGGATAAAGATGAAGTGCTGAAACACAGTCCAAAACCAAATGTTCATCAAAAAAAGCTAATGGTGTCTGTCTGGTGGTCCAGCGCTGGTACTATCCACTACAGCTTCATGAAATGTGGTCAGTTGACTACAGTGGATGCCTACTGCAACCAACTGGATGAAATGATGAGGATGCTTGTGATTAAGCAGCCGAGATTGGTCATTAGAGACAAGACAATCATCTTGCAAGACCACATGTCACAAAAAAAAAAAAAAAAAAAAAAAACGCTGCTCAAATTACAGAAGCTGGACTTGGAAACTGTCATCCACCGTAATCACCAGAACTTGCACCAACTGACTACCACTTCTCCCAGGCTTTGGACTACTCCTTGCAAGGAAAAATATTCAATTCTCAACAAGCTGTTCTATAATTGTCAATTAAATTCTGTTAGTCGATGTTGTTGAGTTCTTCCATATCCTACCGATTTTCTGCTTAGATGTTCTATCAATTCTTGAAAGAAGAATATTGAAATCTCCAACTATAACTGTGGATTTGTCCATTTCTCTTTTCAATTCTACCAGTTTTTGCTTCACATTTTGTAGCTCCATTGCTTGGTGCATACACGTTAAGGATTGCTATGTTTTCCTGGTGGAGTGACACTTTTATCACTATATAATATCTATCTCTTGTGACTTTCTTACTTCAAAGTCTACTTTCTCTAATATTAATATTGCCACTCCTACCACTTTTCTGATTAATGATTGCATAATATATCTTTTTTTCTATTATTTTACTTTCAACTTGCCTATATTATTACAATTGAAGTTAGTTTCTTATAGACAGAATATATTTGGGTCATGTTTTTTAATTCACTTTACTAATCTGTGTCTTTAATTGGTACATTTATATCATTTACACTTAATGAGCCCCCGCCCGTGGGAAGTCCAGGTCAAACCACCCACCACGAGGGTTGGGGCTGTCCTCAGACAGAAGCCCCCAGTCAGGCAGGGGCTCTCGGCCCTGTGACCAAAGCCCTGAACGATGCACTTTCCCCACCACAGCAGAGCTGCTCAGGGACTTGGGGGTCCAGCGTGGCCCTGCTGCTTGTTACAAGTGATGAAAAATGGATTCTTTTTGATAACTGCAAGCATTGGGAACAATGGTTGGATAACGATGAAGTGCTAAAACACAGTCCAAAACCAAATGTTCATCAAAAAAAGCTAATGGCTTACATTAAGCCTTAATATTTTAGGGCTTAAGTCTGTCCTTTTTGTTTAATATTTGTTCTCTGTTTTTTTATTTCTCTCTTTTCTTTTCCCTGCCTTCATGTGAGTTACTTGAATATATCTTATAATTCTATTTTAATTTACTTTTGAATTCATCTCTTTGCATCGCTTTTTGGTGGTTGCTGTAGGTATTGCGTTATGTATGCATAACTTATCACAGTCTACTTATATCATTTTACCAGTTAAGTGAGGTGTACAAAATTTACCTTCCTTTAATTTTTCCATTCATACAATCATTAAATTCTTCTGTTTATAAAATCACTGCTTTAAGTGTTTTTTCCTAAAACAATTTTAGAACCACATCAGACAGTGGTATAATTTTTTCTTCAATCACCAAGCATAATTTTAAAAATTAAAGAGGAAAATAAGTTGTATTTATATTTTCTTTACCATTTTTTAATGATGTTCCAGTGTTTTTGCTTTCATTGTTTTCTTTCTTTCCCTTGTCATTATTTTAGTATAGTTCTGCCTACCACAAATTCTCTTAGTTTTTTCTCCATCAGAAAATGTCTTGATTCCTGAGAGATATTTTCACTGGATGTAGAATTTTTTCCCATTCTTTTCTTTCAGCACATGAAAAATGTTATGCCACTTCCTTCTAGTCTTTATGGTTCCTGATGAGAAATCCTGTGTCATTCAAACTGTTTTCCACTGTATGTAAGGTATTGTTTCTCTCTCACTGCTTTTAAGCCTTTTTTTTCCTTAGTTTTCAGAAGTATTACTATATGTCTTGGTGTGGATTTATTTCAGTTTATACTGTTTGGAATTTGCAACTTCTTGAAACTTTTGGTTTATATTTTTTGCCAAATTTGAGAAGTTTTCAGCCATTATTTTTCAGGTACTCTTGTAGCCCTCTACCTTTTGCTTCTCCTTCTAGGACTCTAGTGACACAAAAGTTAGATTTGTTGTTATAGTCCCAACATGCCCGAGGTTCTATCCATTGTTTTTAAATATCCCCCTCACCCCCCTTGCTCAGATTGGGTAATTTCTATCATTCTATCTTCCAGTTCCATAAATCCTTCACCTGTTTCCTCCATTCTGCGTTCAACCAATTGTTTCACATTTTAAAAAATTTTTTAATTGTACCTTTTAGTTGTAAAATTTCCATTTGGTTCTTCTTTATATCTTCTATTTCTTTGCTGAGGCTATTTTTTGATTTAAGTGTGCTCATAATTGCTCCTTGAAGTTCTTTACCTTTAAAACCTTTATCAAATAAATCCAACATCCCTGTCTTCTTAATGCTGTATCTATTGATTATCTCTCTAAATTCAATTTGAGGTCTTCCTGATTCTTGGAATAATGAGTGGTTTTGCTTGTTTGTTTGTTTGTTTATCAAAACGTGGACATTTGGGGCACTATGTTATCAGATTCTGAATCTTGTTTAAACCTTCTAGTTTATCTGGCTTTCTCTGATACCACCCTGTCAGGTGAAAAGAGGATGCCATGACATTACTTCCAGGTGAGGGTAGAAGTTCAGGTTCCCAACTTGTCCTCCACTGGTAACCAAGGGAAGGGGCTCCTCATTACCACTGGCCAAAGGTGAGATTTCAGCTACTCAGTAGGCCTCCACTTATAACTCCCTGGCTGGGAGGGTTAGGAATAACTTATTACCACACAGCCTCCACGCACACTGCAAGGGAGGAGGAAGTTGCTTCATTACTGCTGGTTGTGGTGAGAGCCCCGACTTTCCACCACACCTCTTATGACACCACCCCAGAGCAGAGGTGAAGTGTTACCTCATTACTGCCCTGTATAGGGGGAGGTCCAGGCCCCCCAAGTGGTCTCTCCTGACACTACAGTGAGAGGGGACTGTTACTGCCCTGTGGGTAAGAAAGCCCCCATCACGGCCCTAGGAAGAAGAAAGTCCCCGCTCCCTACCTTCTCTGACACCATGCCAGCGGGTGGGCCAGGGCAGCTCATTACAGCCCAGTGAGGATGGCTGTCGGGGCTACGCACTCAGCCTTGATGGGCACAGGTGGGCTGCAGCCACAGCTTTTATCTGCAGTGTTTGGTTAAAGTAAAGTGATTATTTTTTAGAAGTTTTTTGTCTGGCAAGGCCACCCCTCTCTGCCCTGTTGGCTGGAGGGAGCAGGCGTATGCCGAGGCTTCCCTGGGCTGCCAGCTCCACATCTAGGGTACATGAGGCAGCAAGAAAACCCAGAGAGTGAAAAACTACCATGGCATTCCTTAGGTCCTAAGGTCCCTGGAGGGTTTGCATTATTCTTTCCACCTCTCAGTTTTCTTATGTTCGTTTATATATATCATCCAGAATCTTTAGGTGTATTTAACAGGAGGAATAGGAAAAGTATGTATCTACTTGATCTTTCCAAAACTGGAGGTCTCTTCTGTATTGCCTTTGAGTGTATTCATTTCACTGTTTCTTGTGTTAGAATGGATTGATGATGATGATGAATAATTATTTTTAATACATTCTATTCTGGGATTTTAAATTTTGAATCTTTATCACCACCTCATTCAACTAACAGAAACTGAGTTCTTATAAGACAGCATATTATACACAAATTTCATGACATGTGCTATGGTTCAGGAGTCTAAACACTTTTGGGAAGTAAGTGCTGCAGTCAGTGATTCTTCTGTATATTCTTTTCCTATGTTAAGGTCCTTTGCAAAAATGTTACAAGAGGTTTTCTATATTTTCCATAAGCTTTGAAGGCTTGTAAAACGATATTGTATGTTTTATATCAGCTTTCTTTTCAGAAAATGGGATACCCTTTCTGCCCTCTTTCTTGTACAGGAAAAAAAGACTGACAAATTTTAAATTGAAGTCATATAAGCCATGAAAATTCATCTTGAAAAATTTATTCAGAGGTCACAAACCCCTTGTGGCATAAATGGCAACATAAAGAGTGCAATTTAACAGATCTGAGACATGCCGAAATCTTCCTTCAAATGGAGCTCAAAAACATTATAAGAGATAGCCCAGATTTAATTGGCAAGTTCTTAAGGGCTGCTCTTTGAGATACTCTTTCCTTCAGATCTGATAAGAAGTGGGAGCATTTGTAAAACACCCCTTTGAAAAATAAGGTGTTAAGATTAGGTCTGCAAAACTATTAAATGGTTTCCCTTTGTTATGCCCTGCTAGCTCATAAAGGGTTGAAAGAGTGAATTTAGAAAGCAGGTGACCTGATAGAATATCCCTAAGACTGAGATCAGGACAGAGCAAGGGAGTACACCAAAAAAAAAAAAAAAGAAAAGAAAAGAAAGAAAAGAAAAAAGCTGTAAAGCTGTAATTGAAGAGAATAGAGCTTCATGGAACTGGAATATAGTTCTTGGAATGAGTTTGTGAGTTTACCCTGACAAAACAAAGAGATACTTTTAAGGTGGTTTGGGGGTTATTTTTACTTTTAAAGATGAAGGTGCCATATATAATAGTCAGGGACAGGGCTCCTAAAGAAGGGAGTTCTTAGTTCGAAGACACTCTTGATCTCTTTTAAACAGAATTAGGGGGCACCTAGATGAAAATGAATTAAAACCAGAAGACAATAAAACCTGGCCAATAGCTGCTTAAATAGCTGCCCTGAAAGCCAGCCAAAACCAGATTAGCTTAATTTTGCAAAAAGGAGTCAATAAAAAAAATGCAAGATTATTTCCAGGCAGAATTCAAACGTAGTCCATTAGAAATAAAAATTGAATAATAGAAGATCCAACATGCAAGGACATGAAAACTGTTTGACGAAGTTAATTAGCCTGACAAAACAGATAGAACAATAGCGATAATTCCATCTCAATTAAAAAAAGTACATGTTCTATTAACTAAAAAAATAAATAGATCAACTGTGCTAACTCTAACAAATTTAGAATTTTAAGAATAGAAGTGCAGAAGAGATTCATAGATCTTAAAACAATATTTAGACTCACAAGTGTTCCATATACCATAATAATCAGTTGGAAGTGATGTGATCTTGATTAACTGTTTTTCATAAAAAGGCTCCACCGTTCATAATTCTTAGTGGAATTATTTACAGATTTGAATGCTGTACATTCAATATGAATTATTTTTGATCAGAGAATGGTAGAAAAAAATAATGTATAAGTGGAACTGTGTAGTTCAAACCCATCCTGTCCTACAGTAAACTGTATAAAGAAACCAATAATGTGTTAAAATATGGCAGGTGCTCAACAGTTTATCAACTACTGTGTGTAGTTTCTGAGAACTGAAATATCTGAAGTACAGGCTCTCGGATATTACTATCTAATACAGTTTCTGGGTGGTAAAGATCTCACAGAACTTTCATTATGTAAGTGAAATTAATCAGCACTAAATAGAAGAAAAGGGAAAATAGGTTCAGAATACTCAAAAAGAACTATTCCTGAGTGAGACTGAACACTGGGCGTTAATGACATCACAGTAGGGAGCAATACCAAATTTATCAGTTACAACAAAAACTGAAAAATTTGGTATTTATCAAATACCAAATTTGTGTGGTGACATTTGGAAGCAAGACAAAGCAACTTCAGGACAAAGAAAGGACAAGAAGGACAGGATAAAGCCAAGGTGTTCCTAAGGAAGCCACAGCTTACAGGGTATACAGAGTCTTCATGGGTGATAATACCGTATGTATTAATATATCATTTTTCTCCACGGAGAGAATGGCCTTCAATAGCGTAAAGTCCAGTCTGCTACAGAGTTGCACAGAGATTCGGGAGAGATATATGAAGAAAGGGAAATAGAGAAGTAAATAAAGATAAAGTTGTTGTCTTTCCTAAGCACAATTAGGATGAAATGAAATGGATAAAAAAAAAAAAACTATGAAGTATATAAGCCCAGAACCAACTCCCTGGGAGAGTTAGGAAGCCTCCATCACTTACATCAATTAACAGTGACAGGCTCCGCTGGAAAAAGCACTGAGAAATAAAGCATAGCTGAGGGTCCTTCGTTACTATGGGAAGGAATGAGATGCCTCGGGTGATGCTTCTGCTGCTTTTGTCCTGATTTAATGCGGCACACGTGACCAAAGAGTAAGGCTCTTTTACCTTCCCCACTGCCGTGTTTTAAATACTCACAGATAGAGCTTGGTTTGGCTCCCATATCCAGTTAGTTTAAAAACCCCTTTTTAAATCCACCAGTCATGTGCGTAATTTAGAGAAGTTTCCCAGACTAGTGACTGCACAATGTCCGCTCACTCAGCGTGGAGAGGATGGGGGAAAATACCTGAGAAGTGCGGCTCTGGTTATGGCAGCCACTGCAGTGACAGCCGGGATACCTGGGGCCCGAGGGCTTTGAGTCCCACAGGCAACACTTTAAGTTATTTATTCCCTGGTAGTGGCTTCTGCTGAGGTGCATCCCACGTGGGGTGCTGAGTCATTTTTCTTAAGTTGAACAGATTACAAATGATAGTTAGAACATCTGAGATGGAGGCGGCTCTTTATCAGCTTATATTTTAATTTTATGAGCCCATTTGATGAGTTTTAATTTCCTCTTTTCAGTGTCTTATCTAGATAAACTGCTTATTTGTGTAGGTCTTTGATAATTGTGTGAGACTTTCTGCACACACTGATAAATACATATTCTACCATTTGACATTTGTATGGAAAGAGATCATGCTTTCTTATTTCTGAAATTGAATATAAATACAGTAAAATTTTAGTCAAAAGGTGGTTTTCGTTTTAGAGTCCATGAAATAAGATATGGAAGTCTATTTATCATTTAAAGAAAAATAGTAAGCTACTGGAAATTAAAATATCCTATCTTAATAGATGAATTTTCCTTGGATTCACACACTGTGCTTCTTGGACCCTGGAGCAGTTCCACCAGCCCTGCGGCAGGGATGCATTCTCAGGGGTGGGGTCCTGGGGTCCAGGGAAAGTGCTGGAATCTCCGAGGTGATGTCCTAGGCCTGGCAGAGCTCCCCAACCACAGGGTTGGAGCCTCAGGCTCTGGCTTGAGAGACTCAGAGCCGGGACTGGGGACGAGCCAGAAGCAGGGTTTCTGAGAAGCTCCGCAGAGCCGGAAGCAGGACCCTGTGGGCAGTGGGCTAATCTGACCCAGAGGGTGCAGTCAGGACCGAGAAACCAATGGGCTACTCCGCAGGCTCAGGAACCGCAGGGACGCCAACTCACACGGGCGGTCATCAGTTCCAGGGGCCCTGGGACTGTGGAGCTTTCGCCACCCCCTCCTAGGACACACCGAAGCAATCGCCCAAAGCCCTACAGGTCAGAGCCTGCAGTGCCCCAGCCAGCTCCCACGCTCAGACCCCACTGTGCTGGAGGGGAGGGCGCTTGGCTTCCAGGGTGGCTAGAGGCGCCTCCACCTAGCCCACTTGCTCCCCAGTCCAGTGGGGCAAAGTGAAGGCCACCAGCACAAAGCCATGCCCACCTGGTGCTGTGCACCCGAGAGCACGCAATGGCTTCAGCTGCATTGACCCGGCATCTGTTGCCACCCAGTCTCCACCACCTGTTGTCCGGCGCAGCGACCCTGCACACACCCCAGGCAGGTCCCCGTCCATCCGGGCAGTGGCCTGGGCGGTGGAGGCGGCCCTCTCACAGCTTGGCCAATGTGCGCAGGGTGACCGCGGTGCCCCAGTGTCGTGTCCTCCTGTTCCTCCGTGCACGCAGACGCCTCCCCACAGATCACTTTGATCTGGTCGCCATGTCACCTTCTTTTTCACACCGAGCGTCCTGCGTTGCTTCCCTGTGATTTCACAGTGTTCCTTCCGAGAAGCGCTACCTGTAGGTGGACATCTGACTGCAATCTACACTTCCTTCCCTGAGAGCCGAGTGCTCACGGGCAGCGGCTGGTCCACCTTCCTTCCCTCCTTCCCTGGCAACTATTCATCAAAACCACAAAGTTAACTTGCCCAGAGCCAGCTAATTTGAGCCAAAAACCAATGAGATTCTTCACCTTAAAAAGTTTAATTAGAAGACACAGCAGGTATAAACAGAATGGCGAGCCCTACACCCAAAACACTAGGATGCAGAGAGAGGCACCAGGGACGCTGAGAAAGTTTGTAAAGAGTGAAAGAGAGTGAAGCAGGTAACCCCGAGAAAAGCCAAGAAAAGTCAAAAAGAGAGAGACTGGGTATGTTCTGAGGGACACGAATAGAAATCTTGATTACTGGCTTTCCAGTTGAGTCCCCAGGAAACATGGAATACTTCATTTTCTCTCCTGGAGTGGCCTTGAATTTTGAGATATGACCAAGAATAGCAGGTTGGGATCTGCTTCTCGCTGGAGAGTCCCTGTGGGCACTGGGTTTCCTTCCAGCAAATTAGGAAATCGCAAATTCCAACCAGAATCCCACAGTCATTTCTGCCACTTTTAAAATCACACTGGTCTCTTTTAGAGACTAAGAGTTTCTAAAAATGTCAGTGCCGTGTCACGTTATATACTTATTTAGTCCCACTGATTTTGTTCCAAGTAAAATTTCCTTTCCCTATTGATGTATTTTTTATTTCTTTTTATTTCTGTATTCTGAGCCCTTTCCAAGTTTTCACACCCCCAGTAAATCGCCAAGCTAAAATTGAACACCAAGAAAAAGGAACAGCCTTTTGCAAAATGTCTTGTGTTGGGTTTCCTTTCTTCTAATCAGAGTTATTTCTGGTGTATTATTTTTGGAAGGCTTGTTGGTGGGAGAGGGACCTGGGTGACCCATGCTGAGACCAGGGGTTCCTACTTTTCTTTAGACTATTATTTATAATTTCCAATATCTCCCTTATCCATATTTGATATTTGATAATTTTCTGCCTGACTTCTGGACAGCTAATTTTACTGACTTTATATTTGCTCAATTTATTTTATGAAGTATTATAGATTATCCTACACTTACATCTTTATTATAACTCTCTATTTCACAAAATTAATCACCACCAAGTAGCTCTCTTATATTTAATGAGCATATGTATATCATCTAAGTCTTTAATTAATACAACAAATAAGACAATGCCACCACCAAAATGACTTACTAAATTTAATTACTACTTTACTGTTTAAATCATTTAGGAAAGCCTTTTATTGTTTGTTTTCCTGTCACTCACCTCTGTTTTCACCTTAGAGCTCTTTGAGCTAAACCTTATTTCTACAGTGTTCAGATAAACATTCTGTGAGAGAAAACCTTTAGCCTCAATAAGGTGGAATCATATTACTTTTTCCACCTTGTCTCTTATCTTCTGAGCAATCGCTGTCCTATGAAAGCAAGCCCATTGAAGTTGGCAGACCCTGTCAGCTCCAATCAGTTACTGCAGTAATATGCAATGTGTTGCCAAGTTCAAAAGGCTTCGTTTACTCTTGTCCAGCCTCCTTTTCCACAGGCAGGTTGTGCATTTGCTCTCTTTCAGTCTTTAACAATTGCCCTCATTGTTGGTAAACTCCCAGAAGGACAGGTAAGCTCTCCAGTGACTGCAACTCCGTAAGCGTGCCAGACATCAGCACGTGTGGAGTACAGGTAATTCGTGAGTGCAGCTTCAGGCAGCCCACGTCTCACCGTGACCACCTGGTCACCCATGCCAGGCATCACCCACCACAGCTGGCAGAATATAGGTGACCTTCCAGGTGAAGCCAAGAGTTTTTAAAGTAATTTTTTTAATTTCAAAGTATTACAGGGGTACAAACGTTTTTGGTTACAAGGATCACTTTCGTAATGCTTGAGTCAGGGTTGTAAGTGCACCTGTCACCCGGCCAGCGTTCACTGTGCCCGTTAGCTAGGTTTTCACCCACCCCTTCGCCCCGCACCCCGGTTGATTTCCGTTGAGTTTTACTTCCCTCTGTGCAAGTGAGCTCCTCAGTTCACTTCGGTTTAATAGTGAGTACACGTGCTGGGTATTTACCCAAAGGAAAAGAAGTAATTTTATCAAAAAAGACACCTGCACTCAAATGTTTATCAAAGTAATTTTTTAAAAAGTCCTTTCCAAGTTAACTGACAAGAACTTCTCTTTTCCATTGTTCCTTGTAAGCATCTCACCTAGTTTATCTTTGTGATTAAAGACTTTTGTATGTGCCTTATTCCGTGTATAACCTGCACCCCTCCTTGTTTTGTATACCTAGGCAACTGTTCAAGGGATTCCTTAAACCTCTGAGAGTAGAAGATGTCAAATTTTTCTCATAAATAATGGTGAATAAGAAATCAAGGTATTTAAATAGTACATACCACCCACTTTTCCAGACCTGACCTTTGCTTACCTCCAATAAATCTGTTTGCCATGCGTAAATATTACATGCTACCAAGTACATACTTTCATCATGCAAGTCAGCTGTACATTAAGAAAAGGAGCTAGACATTTCAAATTTCTTAATTATTCCAGTTTTTGATGTCTCTTCCTCCAAATTATCATGGATTCAAATTACTGCACATATGCAAGGGATTTGCCTCTTCAAAAGAGGCTTAAAAGAAGGGGAAAAAACGCACAGTCCCTCTTGCCACAGCGATGAGTTCAACCGTTATTTTTGAACTTAAGAAGCTCCACCTAACGCATAACCAGGTGCTGTGAGAACCCAGTTTAAATGTTTCAAAAGTAGATCCCCTAAATTGTGTTTGTTTTCTAAGACAATACAACGTGCAGAATAGTGACAACAGGGAATGTGTTGTTGAAGAATGATATTAAAGACGGCCCTTTTAATTTCAACATGTTATAGCGAC
>RJWJ010032040.1:0-18790 GCA_004363605.1 Indri indri
GAAAGCCCAAGTGAAACACGATTGAGGACTCAACTGGGAGGTTCAGGCTTTGTCAGTGGGGTGGGCTCGTGAGTCCCACTAGCTGCTGGCCAGCGTGCTGTTTCTCAGGTGGTTGGGAGTGACTTATGACAGGGTCTGTGAGCCCAAAAGCCATGTGATTTTCTGATGCTGCTCTCCTGACCCATCTGCAGGGACTAGTCTCATATCAGATTCCTAGAGCTGGCCGGGGGTCCTGCTCTAAGCCTGGGCTTCCTGGGTATCTCCTTGTCTGCGGACCTGCCTCATTCTGAAGCTGCTCTAATTCCTTGTGGATGGAGTAGTTGTTTACTGTTGAACACCCTGTTGGCAAGCGCCTCCTGAGTGTTTTGGAAAGACATATCTCATGTGTCGTGGTTGAAGGGCTATTTGCCTGACAGTGTTTGTACTCTTTTTCATCCTGTCCCTATCACTTTTCCCTCACAATGTCTACAGGGCATCTTGGTCTATCGTTGAGCATTGGGTCTGTAGTCCTTGGACCACTGACCGTAACTACCTCTGGCCCTAATCATTTTAGAAATGGACCTGGGGTTTTGTTCTAATGTTCAGTGTAGGGGCAGGAAACCAGTTTAAATATCTCAAAGCAAGGCTCATCAAGTGATTAAAGAAACACTTTATAAACTGATCGATATCCTAAGCTCAACTCTCACTTAAGGTTGGAGCACCAATATAATCAATTTCGGGAGGCATTATCTCACTCCAGCAAGGAGAATCGAGCTATGTTATCTTCATGTGGGCTGCATACATGATGCATAATAGGGACTTAAGTGAGTGAGAGCCCAAAGAGAGGAGGAATTCCATGAATAGCTCATCAGTCAAAGATGACAATAAAATGTCGACCGGCTTAATGGAGTTGGTCACCTGCTGCTTCCAGGAAGCTGGTTAATTCAATTTGTCAGCTCCAGGCAGACGCTAGGGACCCTGGCTTATCCTCAGAACTCATAAGGAACTATATTGAATTCTGATGTCTTTAGTTTCGCACTTCCTTTCGGCAGCATGTACAACAGGATATATTGGCCCCAAAGTATTATGAGGAGGCTTCTCTGAACTGGCAAAGAATAAACTTAGTGCTGAAGAAAATTGGTTAAGTTATAACCCGACATGCAGTCCCCCTCCTACACTCCTGGAGCACCTTGCTTGCTGCTAGGAAACCTTTGAGATGTCTCCACATGATGGAGCCACCACGGAGTCACATCAGACCCTGATGTTTACTTTCTCATATAGAATTAAACATTCATCTTGCCCCAAATTGAAACACATTTTCTTTTGTGTGTACCTAAATTCTTCGTTAAGTCTTCCTTGGTTGTGGAAATAGTAAATTCCCCTTGAACTTGCCCATTCTTGACAAACAATAACTGCCCTGGCTCTGCCTGAACGCACCATCCCGTGATAATGTTCACTTAGACATTTGCCTCTGCAGGATGTTGAGCTTGTATGAATGTTGTCCAGAGACATTTAGAAGATGTGGAAATAAAAAATCAGGTGATATTGCTCAATGTGGCACTTAGACATAAGAACTGTAGTATGAGTGTTGGTTCCCTTTTTAGGGGCAGACACCAGCGTTAATGCAGGCATGACCTGACTTTCCAACCAAAAAAGCACAAGTTCGGGACATCAGGGTTTACTTTTGGGAATGCCCAAATCATTTGAGAGCACCTGCCTTTTACGAATGACCTAATTAGCATTCTTAGGGCTGCATAGCTACAAGTAATGGTGCCCAAAAGGCAGCTTTGAGTACTTAGAGCAAGCAGGGTGATTTAAGAACTTTTCTGGGGCCCTGTGGCACTATTGAATATCAACAGCCAGTTCCAGGTTGGGAATGAGGGCAGTGTACAGTTACAGAAGGACTGAGCATTGACATTTTTCATGCCTGGCCTGCCATCCCAGCAAGCTGCTTGGGTAAACAACATCTAAATCTTCTAGGCTTTGAACATGTGGCACTCCACATATATTGTAGGACATTTAAATTGACTGGTAATTTTGAATAAGCAGGATTTCTTGTTGAGTTCACTAAAATTTCCTGGTCATATGTTTTAGATTTTCAAAGCAGTGAACCAGGAGGCCTAGAGCTTCCAGCATTAGGGAACTGAATCTGAACAATGCCAAAGACCAAGATCTTAGAAAATTAAATAATCTTTGTAACACGGATAATGCTTATCACTTTAGAAGGCAAACGTCTTACTGGGAGACTTTTTTGCAAAGCTAATTGGACCCAGCTGCTGTTCTCCTCCGTCTGGATTTGACGCGATCTTGATAGCAGTTTCATTTTTTACCATTCTGCAGCAAGATTTTTTATGTGGCTTCGGAAAAACCTGTTTTGTTGTTATCTTGTCCCTGTGCTCATGCTTTTCATTCTCAAGTTAAGAAAGAAAGAAAGAAAGAAAGAAAGAAAGAAAGAAAGAAAGAAAGAAAGAAAGAAAGAAAAGAAAGAAAAGAAATCCCCAGTCCTGTTTAGATTAGTATAATGGGCTCCCTGTAGGTTTGACTTCATTTAGAGTTGGCATTGGTCAAATTAGAAGGTGAATCCAAAGGTCTGGAGACCAGGTCAATGGAAATGTGGAGGAATCAGAGTTTTCCCACAGTAAATGAAATGAGCAATTAGCTTAAAGGTGCTGTTGGATAAACATTGTGCAAGTGGGCCCACAAGTCTTTGCACACAAAACACATCCTAGACTGCCCGGCCAAGTACCTTTCCCCACATCCCCTTTCCTTACACAACTTCATTTACCGGCTATTCATTCCGTCCCCTTCTCTGGATTCATGCAGTGCTTCTGTGGTCCGTACAGTTTAGAATTTACACGACCCCTGCCTTGCTTTACCCATGTTAGTCTGTGCTCTTCATCAGACATATAAGCTCTTCTCTGGGGCTAGTAGTCTGGAGTGAGGAAGGCACCGCATCTTAGTCTCCTTTTCTAAACCCCACACTGCTGAGCACATAACCATGCACAATAAATACTGATGAATTCAGTTTTCATGGTATAGAGTGGAAAGGGACTAGGACCCAGAGGGGAAAGCATTCTGGTCCTCATGCTTCAGTTTTCTCATCAACAGGCTGAGGGAGATAGATCAGATTCCGTGGTTTTCCAACTTATTTTTAACATTGGATTTTTTTCAAGTAAAGTCTTATTTTAGCTAAAGCACCAATAGGAAAGAATTTATTAAAAATTCTGTTTTGAAAATTTCCATTCATCCTGGTTACCTATCAGTCAATCAGAGGCTTTCTTTACGAACACAAACATTGAAAATCAGGAGTTATAATGGCACCTGGTGTCTTACATCAGCCTCAGCACTGGACTTAGTGATGCGTTTTGTTTAGGTCAGACAATATTGAGAAAACCCTGGCTCACACAGAGGCCATTTGCAAATAAAGGAGTAATTTTTCTTTTTTAACCAGATCACTTTGTTGTTTCAGGGAACCCACCAGTTAACCCTATCCAGAGATTAGAAGAAGGATGGGAGGATATCTTTGATTCACATTTTAATCACTATTGACTTCTAACACTGGACAATATTGATTATCTCATAAAAGTCAGATGAAAAAGCACCCATATTTTATGATGCAAAAGCTTTAAGATGCTATTAATACACCCCATTGTTTTATCTGCTTACTTCTTGTTGCACAACTGACAATAACATGGCAGCCAGGCGTGCTTAGGACATACTAATTAATGTTAGTTGTATTAAAATACAAATATCAGTAGAAGGTAATTAGAAACTCATGGAATAGTACACTTAAGATGATTTGTACATTTTATTCAAATGTACTGTTCCTAAAAAAGGGAACAGTAAGCAAGTATTGAACTCTGTTTTAAAATATGCATCCTGGTGTCTTTAGGGGTGAAGTATATTGATATTCACAACTTACTTTGGAATGTATCAAAGAAATTAAACAGACTGATGTGTGGATAGAGTTGGGTAGTTGGGTAGATATACGGTAAAGCAAATATAGTAAAATGTTACTTGTTCACTGTACAATTCAACTTTTCTGTGTTTGACAGTTTTCATAATAAAATATTGGAGAAAATGCAACTCAAAACAGCAACCCTTTATCTGAAAAGGAAGAATGTATTTTAAACATGTGCCATCTTACATTATTTTAATTCACATCCAATATTGAAGCCTTCCTGATAAACCGAATTCCTCAAAACCTGGATGACTTTGAGCCACTCTCAATGGTGATGGCCACCCAGTTGGCTCTAGGGATGGCAGCGAGAGAGGGGTCATATCACTGATATCAGCCAAGTGAAAAACCTGCAAGTTATGTGCTGTGGTGCCTGGCACTTCAGGCTGTGTGGCCACCAGCACAAAAATCATAACCTGTGAGACAGACAGATAATTCTACACTCTTCCAGCTGTCATTTCTGGCCCAACTTGGGAAACAGCACTCACAGCAGTCAGGATGTCCCGCCCTGACCCTGATCCCTGTCCTCTTTCTTTCCTAGGAAATGACTCACCTTATCCTCACCACCTTCAGGGAACAGGTGGGGCCTTGCATTCCTGGTAACCAACACTCAAGTGAAGTGATGATTGGTGGAGGAAACTCATTACTATTTTCCTTCTCAGGTTCTTGGGAGAGTGGAAGTTGAAGGGTAGTCTTCCTGAGTCCCACTTCCAAGCAGCATTAGTTCCAGGGTCTACATGAGGATACTTTTTACTCCTCAGAGCCCATATTTCAGATGTTGAGGAGGGACACCAGAATTTACATGCAGCTGTGATGGTCCCCAAACTCGTCTCCCTGCACCTCGCTTCTCTTTTTCTTTCAATTTACCCAGTTTACACATCCAGTTTAATCATCCTAAAAGATCACCTTTGGTTTTTTCCCCTTAAAACTATTCTCTTTCAAAGTGGCTTCCCATTACCTATAGGGTAAGATAGTATCTCTTTAACCACTCACTCAAGGTCCTGAGGAATATAGCTCTAACCTGTGTTTTTAGATTTAATTTTCTCAACTCTTCAGAAAATCCTTCTGCCTCCACTGGATTGGTGTCTTGCTGCTTCTCTCCTCTCCTCCTACTTTCTAAATATACTGTAAAAATTCTATGTGAGAAGTTTGCAAATACTGTTCCCTTACACCACATCTATCCAAATCCCATCAGCTGAGGCAGTTCTTTTTCCTCTGAGTTTCTGTATCAGTTAGGATGCTTCAGGCTGCAAGTAACAGAAAACAAGAAGCCAGGTATCTTTAGCCAGTGGTTTTTAAGCTGTAGCCTGCATTAGAGACACCTGGAGGGCTTATTAAACCACAGATTGCTGTTCCCACCCCACCTACCACCAAATTTTCTGATTCAGCAGGAAATGGGTGGGAATCTAAAAATCTGCATTTCTATCAAGTTCCCAGGTGATACTGATGTGCTAGGCAGGGGGAACACACTTTGAGAACCATTGACTTAAAGCAATGGGAAATTTATTATCTAACTCAATAAGAAATCTAGAGCAGTAATTCTCAAACATAACAAACTGGGAGTGTTTCAAAAATCCTGATGATCACATTTCATCACTTTACCAATTAAATCAGATCTTCTGGAGTGAGCTCCAGGCATCAGTATTTTTGAGAACACTCCAGGTGTTTACAATACACAACCAAGTTTTAGACCAGCTGGTCTAGAGGTAGGGAGGTTGCAGTTTTGGTTACTTCATCAGTCCAATAGTGTCATCATGGACCAATTTTCTTCCATCTCTCTCTTCTGCCTTCCTCTGGGTGTTAGTCCTTGTTGACTTTTCCCTTCACCGTCGAAAGTTGCTTTCACCTGTTCGAACTTCCCTCCTTTCAAAACACTGTCCAAAGCTTGGGAAAGGAGAAAGGGTATGCACTTTCCTTTCTTCCTTTTGCCTTTTTAAACCTATAGAAAGATTTCCTAGATGCCTCCCAACACATCTTCAACCTGAACTGAACCACATTACCAATCCTACATCAATCACTAAGGAGTGAATGAAATAATTTTGTTGACTTAGACTATCGGTTGTCAGCTTTGGTAGTACATTAAGATCACCTGGAGGACTTTGAAAACGACTGGATTTAGAAGTTATCTCTTACCAATTAAATCAGGGTCTGGGGTCTGGGGCCTGGGGTCCACTTATCAGAATTTTTGAACCATTCTCCAGGTGATTCTAATATGCAGGCAGAATTTAGAGCCATTGGTTTTGATCAACCAAGGTTCACCCCCTAGGGCAGTGAAGAAGCTCAGCCTTTAGGAAAACACATAGAGCCACTTAATACTTGGACAAAATAAAAGTTCTCTTAGCAGGGAGAAGGGGGGAATGGCTACTGGGTAGACGACCATCACCCATGGGGCATCCACACGCTGAGATGTATGGTTAACCATAAGTGTCTGGGCTTATACCCACATTGAGACAGGATGTTGCTCCCTTCTTTATATCCCTAAAAAATCCTTGTTTCAGTGCCGTGCATGGAATAGGTATTCACACATGTTTGTTTATTATTAATTGCTTTGCCCATCTGCTGGGAGATCCACTAGTGGAATGAATTTACTCTGCCTGGACATTTCATTCCATTGGAACCTGCCACAAGGACTGCTTCACCTCCCCCATCTTCAGAGCCAGACAGAATGCATGGAAAGATCCCAGTCTGCTCCTTGATTAGTGTATCTGCCTCTTGACCCTGCCATGGTTTTATGTGACAGGGAAATTCCACACTCCCGGCATGAATGTTTGGCCTGACAGGGCCATGCCAGGGGCTGCGGCAGCGTGTGTGCCTGCTTTTGTCCTCAGGGTGGTGAGGGCCAAAGTTTGTCCCTTAAAGCCGACTCTAGCAAATCAGCACTGGGGCTCTTTTGTGCAACAAGTACATTTAGCTGCATAATTGAGGAACTTTTCCCTCTCTGCAGAAAACTTGACATTTCCCTATCACGGTTAGAGGAAAAGTGTTTGAAGCTTGACAGGGTGAAGAGACAAGCCATCGACTTTAAATTGAAGGGGTTGATGGGGAGACGGGCAGGCTGGTTGTGACTTTTGAAGCACAAACTCTTTTATTCAGCAAAATCCTGTGCACAGCTCCTCATTCACACTCCTATAGCCAACGATGCTGAGAAGGACCTCGCCCTGGAGAGGCTGAATGGGCACATTAACCTGTAAGCTGCTTCATATCGGGCTGAGCACAGAGGAGGTCCTAAGAACAAGGTTCATGAGATAGTCGTTTGGAACATTTTATTTCAAGATGGGAGAGAAGGTATTTGAAAATTAATCATTCCCTTCCCTGTAATGAAGTCCGAAATAAAGACTTTATATTCTGTCACACAAAACCCTGTTCTCAAGGAAGGTTACTTCTTCTCATTTCTTTCCTTTAATTTCCTTCTTTCCTCATAATTAGTCTGGCCACCCCCTATTAATGACTTGGTTTCTGGTAACCGGAGACACTTACTCGTAGAGTTGCCTTGCGTGTGTTCACTTGTATGGCTGTGTCACATCCAACAAGCCTTAGTGTCAAGTTCACTACATGACGTGTGGAAAATGACCATTTCCTTCTTACCGTTTTGGTCTGAATTGAAAATCCTCACATCACCACTACATTGAAGGTGAGAGATTTTGCAAACTTTTTATTTCAGGGGCCATTTTCTAAGGATTTGGGAGAGACTGAAAATACTGCAATCTGGTTGAAGTTGACACATACTAAAACCTTCTCTTTTCTTCTGAGAGACAGGTGAACTCTAGTTGATAAACTTTAGAGGCGCCTGGTTGGCAGCGGACTGAATGGTGTTGATTTCACTTTTGTTTTCAGTAACATTTTTTGAGAGCTCCGCAAAGCCCTCAGTACAGCTTTGCGGGGCCAGAGTAGAAGCTAATGTTTGCCCTGCCAATGCTATTTCCTATCAATCTTACAAAGACCCTTGACACACTGTTTACAAAGATGCAGCAGCCCAGAGCCCGAGCGAGGATCCAATTCCTTTTTGGAAATTTTATTAGGTTGTAACAAAAGCTCAAGTGCAACTTTTGTCCTTCTCCCATGAAGAATTATTGCAAAAAGGGAAAACTCTACTGCATGTGGCTAAAGAAGGGAGCAGTAGAGAGTGTGTGTGTTCCTGAGCCCAAGACAATAGCCTTCCATTTGCCAAGTTGACAGTCATTCAGGCCCCCAAAGAAACAGAATATCTCAGCACCAAATCCTCATCATTTCTTCCCTAAAAATTTCCATTAAAGTATCAAATGAATATACATTTGCCTCAACTATTAATAAACAACAACAAACAACCTCAGTTTCTCTTCCCCCAGGAAATCTCCCACTGGAATGCAGGGTGAGGCAGGGACAATGTCTAGAGCTGAGAATTTTCTGGTTCCTGGCCACACCTGCTTGGTGGATTGGGTAGCAGAGAGGGCAAAGTTGGGTTATTATTCTTCTCCCACATGGGAGGCAAGAGGAAGAGAAAGTGGCCAAGTTACTCTTCCATTCCCAGCCGAAAAGCTTCCCTGCCAGCCTGTCCAATTCCTAAGGCTTCTACGGGTGGGGGAGACAATTAAAATGTCCTTTGAAGATTTAAGAAACTCTTAGGGGATTTGCAAGCCCTTCAATCCTTGCTGTCCTCTGAGAGACGGGAGCAGAAGAGACCTTCCTGTGGGTCTCCTGGTGGAGGGACAGGTATAGACAGTGGAGGCGAGTCTACGCCAAGTGAAGCTGAAGTGACTTTCTGGAGTCTTGATGGGGAGCATGCTAATGGGTGTGGTCCTGGGAGACAAGGCTGGGGCCCAGTTCTGGCACTCCCCAAAGCTGCAGGTGATGGATGGATGACTTATTCATTTGTCCTCGTCTCTTGGTCTGGAAAATAGGAATGACACCATCGAACTACTCAGGATTTCCACCACAGATGAATACCTAGGAATTTGCCAATGGGAAATGTTGACTGTTTTGACTGTTCATGAGCTTGGCTTCCCAGATTTGGGGGTTCACCCAGACATCTCCATTTACAAAGCCTTTGCCAGGCCTTATAGCCTAAATCCTGACAATGTCCTGACAAGACTTTTTGCAGGCTTGGCTAGTTTATGAGCTCTCGTGGGACTGTGAAAGTACAAAGTGAAGGCCAATTATATGTTTGCAGCTTTGCTCCTTGTAAAGAAGCCTGGGGTATTAACTAGGAGAGAAATGTGAGAAATGTTTTAACTTTTTAGAAACTCAGATTTCTCCCTGGGTATTTCTTCCCTTTGGGTATCAGTTGCCTTTTGACTTTGTCAGCCAAAAGAAAAGATTTAGTGTATTAATTTGAAAAATCTTAACAAGAAGAAGATGACAACTTTTATATGCTGTTATTTGCCTGTGGGTCAGATATGATCTCTTGGCTTATGGCATTATTTACCATTTCTACAGCAAATGTGCTGCAACCTGGATGACTCAGCTAGAAACAGCCTTCCAATTTATTTGAGCATATTTTTTGCTGTTCATTAACCATTGTCGTAAGAATCAGGTCCTCTACTTGTCATTTGCAGTTTGGAGCACATTCTCTGTGGGTATGTGCTGCCTTCCTCTTTTGCTATCAGGATTTCTGCTGGTCCCTCCTCATTTGACTTGTAGGGTAAAAACCAGCCTCATAAAGGAAACCAACAACAATTAATGTAACATTTTTATGATGCTTAGAGCAAGATTAACATCCCCTATATAGATGGCTGAACAGTGGTTTTTCAGAAATGTATTTCCTGTAGCCGTTGTTCCAGCCTGCATGGCTTCACATGCTGTGAGGGGCATCTGCATCCTAACAAGCTCCTGCTGCATTACTGGAAGTGTCCTCTCCTTCTGCTCAGTCTACTTCTCGAAATGTGGCCTTTGCTGCCACTGCCATTCCACCTCCAAGTCATTAGGGAGAGTTAGATGGGAGTTCAGGGTTAAGAAAATGTCTCATTGTGGCAACTTCCTGTCTTTTGGCCCTCCAAATAACAGGGTGCCAAAAAGGTGGCCATTCCCAGAAGTCAGAGTGTGGAAATAATGCTCTGAGACTCCTTGATTTCTCTCATTTACCCAACCACTCTTTCCCTACTGTCACCCATTCCCAATCCTGGTATATTGAGGCTGAATGATAGGGTGGCAAGACAGATCCCTCTGGAACTGCCTACGAGGCTGGTCACTACCCTGGATGCTCAATATGGATCTAACCCAAGTGAGTTCTCATTTTCAGTTTCAAGTAATTTATTCTCTTCGAACAAGATCTTAGAGCCATAGAACCATGGATTCAGATATCAGAAACCACAGACTCTTGGAAACTCTGTGATTCATAGACTTTGTGGCTATATACTTCTAAGTAGAATGTACTAAGAGTTCTCTAACAATTATGCAGTGAATTTTACTTTCTTTGGTATTCCATATACCATGCTATTAGAATAGATATTCTTTTTCAATTTTACAGATGAAGGAAACTAATTAGATATCAAGCCTGAACTGGACTTCTTAGTGCAAGGAAAACCTTGAGAGATTGTCTAGTAAATTTTACAGAGGAGAAAATGAGCTCTGAGGAGGTTGAATGGCTTATCCAAGGTGGACACAGGCAATTGCAGGCAGTGCTGAGCCCATTCAACTCCCAGGCTTGTGTTCTTTTTTATAGCGACCTGCCAGCTTACAAGTGAGGCTCTGTACAAAGTTACCATGAGGCAGATTCAATTCCAGTTGAGGGAAGTCTGTTTTATTTGGGTATCAGCAAAACTCTTGATATTACAAAGAGCCCAGAGATGTAAGTCTGTATTTAAAGTGCTAAGCAAGATTGACACTGCTAAGGAGCTCTAAGGGACTCATTTGCTCATTATCATGATCTGTAGACCTTGTATTTCATGCCTTAAGGGTGGTGTAACTTTGTGAATCTGTTCCTCTAAACGAATGTAGTGAGATTTGGGGGCCTTACTGGGATAAAGTTGAAAGCTTTCTATTCCATACGTCATTTTCTTTCAGATACTATGGCATCTGTCCTTCCTTCCTTCCTTCTTTCTTTCCTTTCTCCTTTTATCTCTCGTTCCATATCTTCCTCCTCCTCCTTCTCTGTCTCTTTTACTTCTTATTTCCTCCTTTTCTTTCTGTGCTTCTCTTTCTTTGATAAAAGAATGATTGAAAGTGAAGTGTCAGGAGGAAGCAATAGGGTATGATTCAATCGGTGCCAACTGCCCTCAAATAAAACACTATTTGTTGATCCTCTAGACTGAAAAACAAACAAACAATCCCAACCTTAGAAAAAGAAGGTATGTAACAAAGACATAAAAGACATTTACCTAAGATTATGAACTTCTTGGTTCTTTTTTTTAATTTTTAATTATTATGGGTACGTAATAGTTGTATGTCTTTATAGGGCACATGGGATGTTTTGATACAGGCATACAATGTGAATCAACCAAATCAGGGTAGATGGGGTATCCACCACCTCAGGCATTTATCATTTCTTTGTGTTAGGAACATTCCTGAAATTTTCAGTTCTTAAAGGCATTCTTAGGACGAAAGCGTGACCCTGGATGACGTGATAATGAAGTAGACGAGATTTATGTCTAAACTTTATTCCCACTTCCTCTCAATTTTGCATCTGGATCTGGGCCTCCCAAGGGTATAAAAAGGTGCAGCAGAGTTATCTAGCTTCCCAAAGTTCAAAACACACAACAGCCAATCAAGGGCGACATCTTCCCTAACTTTCCTTGAGAGTCTAGACATGGTCTCTAGGAATGATACCAACTGTTATACGCCAGAGGGCAAAACTCCATTTGCATTTCATTGCTAAGACTCCTCAGAGCAGAATTAGTCCTGGTCAGACTGCTGTAAGAAAAGAAATTACTACCAGTGAGTTGAAAGTGTATAACTAAGCTTGTATCTAAGGAAAACAAACACTTTCCTAGAGCTTAAAAGACATGAATTTTCCTCATGAAAGGAGAGGCTGAACCTAATCCCCTTTTCAACTATGTTTATCACATAGAGGCAGGGTGTGCGTGTGCTCGCACATGCTTGTGTGTGTGTGTGTGTGTTTTATCTTCTTTACAAACTTCTTTCTTGTTTTTTTGAGGCTATTGCAAACCATATTTGATAGTGTGAAAGTAGTTGTAACAATCTTGGTGTTCAACAATTAACGGCCTTTCAAGTATTCCCCTGATACTATAGAGATTAAAGGTGTGATGGTCACCCTAAGCCATTTGGAAATTGTAGTGACAAATTGTGTGGTAAGTACTTCCTTGGGAACTTATGGTTCTGATTAGATCTGGGAACGTGCTGATTGCAGAGGTGAGGGAGGGCGCCAAGCCTGACCGCTTCACTGCTCATCCGTAGCTTCCTTTCATCTCCCTTCTCAGTCCAAGAGTTCCACAGAGTTTTTCAAAGTGCATTAGACCACCCAATGGCATTCCTAAAAGTAGAAGGAAGAGTGTTTGTTTAGCTGAATTAGGGGAAGTCTCTTGTGGTCAGGGAAGTTTTTATTGAGCCATTTCTGGAAGGGCTAAAAAAATCAAGTGGGCTTCTTTGTTTTGTGCTTTAGTGTTTCTTTATATTCTGTGGAAAAGGTATTCCACCCTGAGGTTTGAGCCAGCTGATGTCAGTTGAGGAGTGGGACACCATTTATAGGACAAAGTGAGGAGGAGTCTGTCGGAGGTGACACTTGAAAATATTGGGATAGACAGAGAGCTTGGTTGAATTGGAAAGGAAGAGTCTGAGAATTTCATAGTCAGTAATGGGCTTTGGTGACGCTTGCTGGGTGTGTAATGTATCAGACAGTGAGAGCTTGCTGGGAGGTTGAGGAAGGGATTACTGACAAAAGGTAACAAAACGGGAAGATGTGTCATATGGAAAAGAATAGGGAGAAGATTGGGTAACCTTATCCATGAGGAAAAGTTAGGGTAGAAGAAAAGCATTATCACACTATATCACACAGCCAGACTCTCATGGTGTTATAGACGTGTGTGAGCACAAAATGCACATTGTAAATGAGAGTGGACATGCAAATGTGCACTCACCACATATAGATAAAAAAATTTTAACCCAACACTTACTGAATGCTTACCAGGAACCAGGCATTGTTCTGCAGTAAGTGATTTAAATCTCGCAAGACTTTTTGTCTTCTGAGTGGTGCTTTGCTTTACGTAAACAAGCTGGGTTTCAGATGCAGGGTTCCCCCCATTTACCTACAAGGGAATTTAAAGAAACAATAAAGCACAAAGCATATAAACCCAACTGGTATAGGATTTAAGGTAAGTGTTATGATCAATATCATTTTACAGAAACACAGAGAAATTGATACATTTGCCCAAAGTTACAGTTAGTAAGTGGAATTGGTAGGATTTGACCCAGGGAGTGTGGGGCCAGACATGGCTGCTTAACCACTGTAGGACTTTCCCTCTGTACAGGTACCTTGTAGTTTTTTTCTGTTTGTCAATGTGTCAAAAATGCACATAAAAGGATGTTCATGGGAGTATAAGTTATAGAACACATTACTGGAAAATACCTAAATGTTCCACTGGAGGGAATTGGTTAAATAAACTTTGGCATGTTCATGTGAGAGAATACTATGCAGCTGTGAAAAATCGTATGTTCAAAGAATATATCTGAATGCTAGGTAAGGTTAAGTGGAAAAAGCAGGTAGCAACATCTGTATGTATAATTTGATGCCAATTAATTTTTTTAAAACTATTATAAAGGGAAAGAAGTGGAGACAGCCTAACTGTATGAAATAAACTGTGGCTTAGTCATACACTAGAATACCATAGCTAGTTCAACTGAATGAAAATGATCTCCATGTGTCAATATGGGCAAGCCTTAACACATAATGCTGACTGAGAAAAGAAAGGTACAAAAGGATATGCGTATAGCATTATACCACTTACACAAAAATCGAAAATATACAAAAGTAATACATATTGTTATGAATATAAATACATAGTAAAAGTATGAAAACACACAGAGAATCTATACACACCAGCTTCAGGATGGCACTTCCTGGTTTCTCTCAGGAAGGAGAAAGAATTAGATGGGTTTTAGCTGGATCCATTTTGTTTCTAAAGAAAGAGAGAACTAAAACAAATAAAGTAAAATGTTAACATTTGTTAAATCTTAGTGGTGTGAATACAGGTTTATTTGATACTGCTTTCTGTATGTTTGAAATATTTTATAATTAAAAATCTATATATAATATACTATATAATGTCTTATGTGTATAAATAACATGTGCGCAGTTAGATGGCATCAGAATATAAACAACGGCTATGTTTGGAAGAGCGTAGTGTAAATAATTCTTACCTTTTCTTTAAATTTTTCTGTATTTTTCAAATTTTCTATAGGAACTATGAGATAAGAAATGAAAAGAGAAAATGTATTTTTAGAAAATGTCAATGTTTTAGGCAAAGAGCACCGCAGTGGAAGACAGAATTTGCTCCCACGTGACATGGGTCGACTCACTCAGGTGCTTTGTAGCACTGTTTCCTTGCCTGCATGGTGGTGAGACAATAGACAGAAGGCCAGAGGAAAATGCAGAACCAAGTGAATCTGGGATGTGCGTAATTGAGCTCATGTTGGACATTTCCTAAGGACAAGGATGTGCACATCTTTGATGTCTTTATAAACCCCTAGTCTTACAGATTGCAGGCATTTAATCAATACTTGTTGGATGGATGAATGAATGTGTGGGAAGCTGCTATCAATGATGCTCACATGCCCTGAGAAGCTACTGCTGGTTAGCTTCTAGAGTTATAGTCATTGTGAATTTGATTCTGGAATGCGTGGGTGATGTTGGCCTTTCAGTTTGGTGAAATGGGTCAGAGCCCATGATCTGGACTTGGAGGTGTCAGACAGGCTGGGTAAGAACCTGGCTCTGCTGCTTCCTTAGCCCTGCCAAGCCTTGGTGTTTTTAGATATAAGAATAAACATATCATAAAACTCAGAGTCATTTTGATGAAAGGAGCTCGTTAATACAGGTGAAGCCCCTAGCACAGGCCTGCCACAGAGTAACTTGGTGTTACAACATGAATTCAAAGTGACCCTCACTTAAATCGAGGTAAGACTCCCCAACTCTCCTTACCTAGTTCTGCCACAGTCACTAGCTAAGCCAGCACAGGTGTTGGCCTTGACAAGATTAGCATGACATTGGTTGAATGCTTCAGAATCGCCTTATTACAACATCATTAAGTCATAGTCACTAAAGTAACCAATGGTTCCCATGTAGCAAGAGCACAGGAGGTGAGAGGGGACCGTTTCCTAATGCAGACGTCCTTCAAGGTCTCTTACTCGCGGAAAGACCTTGAGAAGGTGACTCGAGTGCCTTGAGTTTCATTTTCTTACCCGTGAAGTCGGGGGAGAGAACACCTACCTACCTGCCGTGCAGGTTATCGTGAGGATAAAAACGATGTTCCTGAAGCCTGACACAGAAGGGTACACCTGGCTGCCACTCCTCCCTCTCCATGTCACCTCTTTGAAACCCAGCCCTGGTTGAAGTTCAGAAGACATTTCTTCAGTTTTTATTCAGAACGCTGTGGTTTTGTTAAAACTCATATACATTTTGGGAAGCATTCCCACCCCCCATCCCACACACCCCCAAAACCCATTTAGTAGAAGGGAAATGGAATCTGTCTGGTTTTGATTCATTTACACTCCACTTGTTAGCATTGTTTTGTAAGCAGCAGCCAACATCCAACTAACCCTTGGAACCTTGCTTTAAAAGCTGCATTTTAAAGTTGAAAAATTTATTTTTCTTTCTTCTTTTTTTAAAAAAATGCTAAAAGGAAACTGGAGTTTAGTACCAGTTGGAGTTTGGGTTTATTCTCTGTGTATGACTGGCTTCCAACAAATCTGGTAAAAAAATACACTTTGCCATTCCAGGCTTTACAATTTCATCTCAATTTAATTTACTCTTGAAAAAGGTTTTCCTATTCCAAACCAAGAGAATGTTTGTGTGTTCTGTTGCTGTTTTGCTGGATCATGGAATTGTCGCCTCTTTAAGATTTTTGGTTTGCTGCTCAAATGAAAAAAATGAAGACCTTTACTGAATCTTTGCATGGTACTGGCTTTCTGTTGACCCTATCTTCATTTGATTTGGTGGAGGGTTTTGGTGGAAATTGGTAAGAAATTTCATTCATGAAGACAGACTTGGGAAATTACATGTAATTATCCAAACCTATACTCAACAAGAGGAAAAACAGAAAGGAGTTAAACGCTGCCCTCGGAGTGCAGTGTTTCTCAGAGGTTTCTACCGAGGACATCGGCCCCACTCGCTGCTGTATCATTTTACCCACCAAGTCCGCATAGTAAACACAACCTCAAGACAACGCAGTTTACTTTCCATTGTGTAGTAATAGCCTTCGTCTGCTATTTCTAGGCTACACAATTGTTCATTGTTCACGCTGCTTCAAGGTTTAGAAAGGTTTAGAGTTTTCTTCCTGGGACTGAAAGTGAGCAAGGAGGTAATTTCCACTTGTATGACAGCCACTCCATTTGCTAAGGGTCTCAAGTAATGTATCTGTGTTTTTTAGGAGACGAGTTTGCAATAGATTTGCTTTTGTGTAAATCTCAGAAACGATACAGTCTCCTCTTGAATTTGCATTAAGGTATTTGAGGCTCAAATGGGCTTTCTGAACTGACTTGGTAAGTATTGCTAAGTTTGACTTAAGAACTCATTTCCAGACGAGGAAGGTGTATTTTTGATTTTATAAGATGAGCAGTGAATTTTAATCTTCTAGTTTTCTATGTTGCTACTATCTAGAGGCAGTGCATAAAATATCACCTTGATGATTTTTGTCACCATCTTGATTGTGAATGTTTTGAGCTAAGGGAGACCCATAAGTGTCAAATCAGTTTTCTTTGCCCCTAAATCCAAATTTCCATATGTCCAATATAGTTGCAGAACATACCGCTGAAGGTGGTAAACAATCCTTGGAGCTCTTCCTTGTTTAATTTAACTAGGTTGGTGGAGCCCCAGGAGAGCCCGTCTACTCAAAGCAAAGTATATAAAGAAGATAGGAATGAAAACTTCCCACATACTAACACAGGTGAGATCTGGGAAGAGTGCAGTCATGTTTATGATCTGTTTGTTTTCTTTGTCTTACTTTTGTGAATTTTTATACAATGAGTATATGTGTGTGTATATTTTAAGTTTCTGTTTACCAAAAAAGATGAGGATATGTGTTTGTTTTTCTAAAAAATCAAGCTACATAGAAGTGTATAGAATAAAACACACAAGTTCTTTTCATTCATCCCCTAACCACACTTTGCTTTCTAGAGATCACAATTGGTTTTGTGCCCTTTTCTCTGTTATATATAAGTAATTGTCAATGTTATATTGAAATTATATTGAAAGAGCTGGATTCCACAGAGAACATGCAGAAGACAGTTTCCCTTTGCTGTCTCTATAAACATAATATGCAGAGTCTTTCTAACTTCTTGGATGCTCATATATACTAACAACTCCAGTCCCTTCAAATCCCAAGCACCATCCCCAGGCTCTTTGGCTTTCTGTGCACACAGCGGGTTCTGGCTGCTTGAGGGCATCCTTTGACCAAAGATGCAGGCGCTGTCTGGGGAGAGTGAAAGCTCACCCTTCCCCCCACCCCAGCAGGTGTGTGTGAATCTGATCAAGGGAGTGGAGCGCTGACAGCATCTCTGCAGATGGAGCCCCTTTAAAAATGACCCCGTTGGTTCCCTTGCACGTCGCCGTCGCCGGAGGGAAGTATTTTGGGAGAAGTGCAGTCTGCCGGAATGCTGCTCACGCAGTGCCTGGGCCGCCAGCACGCAGTTCAGTCCAGCCTCATGCTAGTAGACAGTCTTTGGTCCTGGATCAGGTGCCAGTCTGTACCCTTGCAGAGTTCAGAGACAGCTCCTTGAAGTCCTCCCTCTTACTTAGACTGAGGTAAAGGTGGAAACACCACCACACCCCAACCAATCATTCCAAAGAAATTCTCTCCCAGCATTTTCAATTTCGATCCTTTCATACCCTTGAGGTGGGTGATGGGCGAACGATTGCCATTCGTGTCTCCTTTGCAAGTTCTGTCTAGGTGGTCTGGCAATTCATTTGGAACGTGAGTGTACTAATTGTCTATTGCTTTGTTCTGGGTCTTTTGGGGGCCTTAGACAAAGCTGAAAAGGAGTCCCATCGTCACAACTTGTTATAGACCTAGAAAGCTCCTTGTTTTTCTATGAATTGGAACATACTAATGTTATGCAAATTGCTGTCTTTATTGTCAATATATTTAACAGTCTTTTCATGTCAGAGGATGTTGATCTGCCTCATTCTGTTCAATGGCAGCTTACTATTCCACTGGGTAGATAAAGTATAGTTTGTTTAACCATTTCCCTATTGACAGGCTATTTCCAATTTTTGGCTTTTATAAGCCATGCTGCTATGAATATTTTTTGTATTCATATTTGTCTGTGTGTGTGTATGTGTGTACACATGCTAGTACTTTTCTAGAATAGAGGCTTGGAAATGAAGCAAAAGGTGGACACATACTAGAAAAATTTTGCTACCAAAAGTGCCTCCAGGAGAGTTGTATGAATTTCTGTCTTTTCCAGCAGTGCATAAGAGTGCCTGTCTCCCAACACCCTCACTATATATTTTCATTGTTTTAATCTTTGCCATTTTAGGGGCCAACAGTGATCTCATTGTTATTTTATTCTGTGTCTTCTTGATCACTAATGAGGTGAGCATCTCATGTTTGTCCATTTGTATTTGTGCTCTGTGACTTGCCTGATCACATATCCTTCATCCAGTTTACGGTTCTAAGGTCTTTCTCAGCTCCTTGCAGTTCTACACAAGGGGAAGGTGGCAAAATGATGAAGCATCCACTTGGTGGAGACCCTGGCCCAGCTCCACCAGGG
>RJWJ010032041.1:0-18785 GCA_004363605.1 Indri indri
CCTTCCCCGCACACGTAAGTAACACCACTGGCGCTTTCGCTGTTCACTCTCTGTGTAGCCTGTCCCCTCTGTCCCCTCTTCTGAACCTGCAGATCCCACGCCTCTGCTTTGCCAAATTGGGCTGAGAGAGTTGCCATTGTGTTTGCTGTATTAACATGTCTACAGATGCTTGCGACATTCCCACAAGCACACAGGCCACAGACTGAAAGTTTTTCAGCCAAGTTGGGGATTCTGGCTCTTGTCGACTCCCACTTGCCTTTTCTCTCCTGTATCCATTATGTATTTCCCAACCAGCCAGTATTGGAAATTTTTTTTGGTAAAACTTCCCTCCTTCCTCCCTCACTTCCAAAAACAGTAACAAATTTTAAAGGTCACTCGCAGAAAGAAGCGTCATCTTCTTTGAGATGACAGGGATGTGCCCCTTTATGAACCGGAGCCCTTAGAATCCAAGATGCCTTTTCGGCTCCTCCCACTTGAGCGGGTGGCCTTTCACCTGTGGCCCGGATACACAGGCAAGTCTGGAAGGCCCCAGGCCTCTGCAGCCTGTCCACGTGTGCTCAGTGTGTCTGCTGAGCTAGCTTCTGCATCCTCCTCCTCCTCTCCATGGAGGCAGTGTGGCTTTGTCATCTCATAAAAAGGAGACGTCATACTCTCCATCAGTCTTGCAAGTGTTGAATTCCAATGATTATATTCTGTCTCAGGGTTCTAACAATCTTATTTTGCGATGGGATGAATATTGTGTTGCGGGGTTCTCAAATATTATGTTTCGTCTGGATTAATGTTTTATAAAAATCTGTTTTGCGGTGTTTTTCCAAAGAATACTATTTAAGTGTCAAAACATACTACGTTTTTAGTCAAATTTTATAGGAGTTTCAAAAAATTTTTCAAGGTGAATACAAAATAAAGGATATGGTCTAGTAAATGAAACCCTACTTTAATTTTGTCAAACTTTAATGTAATGAAATTACAGTGTTGTTATATTGTGTAATAATTGGGAGTCCATTATCTCAACTTCTTTTTAAGTTGTTTGGGTTTAACATTCTAAGGCAATTGATTTGATGCATTTGGTGTAATGAGAATGCCATTGAACTAAATTAAGAATCTTATATAACTGAAAACAGAATTTAGGACAAGCAACCTTTGTTAGTTTTTACAGTGTACTTTTTTATTTTAGAAAAATTTAGCATGTAAGGATGTCATGCTGTTGCAAAAGCTATATAATGATACTAAAAATCAGATTAATAATATATACCAACTTACAATCATTTGTATAGTTTCTCATTTCATATTGTCAATCCTGATTAAAAAACAAATGTTCACTCTAGGATACCCATAAAAAAAACTATCGGTGAATTTGACAGATCATGCTAGGTATTGTCTTTTCCCTTATGGAAAAGTAGCCTTATTAAATTCAGAGCAATTTCTGGGAGGTGTTTCACTAAGGGTTTAAACATCTCTGGGGATCTGTCACCAGCTGTCACTAAGATTTTAGCACTCATCTCACGAACTAAGTTATTTTCTAGGATTCTTTTTACCAAAGCCAGGTGATACGGTAGGGTTTTTTGTTTGTTTTGTATTTTCCCGAGTGTGTTTCTCTTTCCCCTTCCAGATTGGGAGGAGTGCGCTTGTGACCTCCTCTTCATCACTGCCTTCCTTCCCCTCCACACTTTCCTGGTCGAGGGACGAAAGCACCCGAAGGGTTAAGTACACTCTAAATGGTCTGCTCTCTGGAGGAGGGGCAGTGCTCCTGGGCGCTTTGTGCTTGGGTCCTCCTGTCCCTTGCTAACTGCCCTTGTCCTGCATGAGGCAGCGCTTCCCTCCTGGTTTCTCACAGCACGCGGGGTGCACAGGCACGCACACCTGTCCAGAGCGGCCTCCCTTTTGTCTAACTCCACATTGCTCATTTTCACATCGTATTTAACAAGTTCACAGATCACCCTATGGCATTTATTCTGAGCATACTGTCTTTTTAAACAATCAATTAGCTGGCTGCTGGTTAAATATTGTAATAGGGTAAACCTGTTAAATTTGTTAAGAGCTACAGTTATCTGATTAAAACTGTTATATTTATTTATTTATTTATTTAGAGACAGTGTCATGATTGGCCAGGCTGGAGTGCAGTGGCACAATCATAGCTCACTATAACCTTGAATTCCTGGGCTCAAGTGATCTCCTGCCTGCCTAAGCCTCCTGAGTAGCTAGGACTACAGCCTCATACCACTATGCCCAGCTAGTTTTTAAATTTTTTTTGTAGAGGTGGGGGTCTCGCTATGTTGCCCAGGCTGGTCTTGAACTCCTGGCCTCAGGCCATCCTCCTGCCTCAGCTTCCCACAGTGCTGAGATTATAGAGGTGAGCCACTACACCCGGCCTTTATTTAAACCTATGACACGTTTTATGTCAGTACCATACTTGACAAACGAAGGTTTTACAGTCCCTGCATCCTGAATCAGAATTGTTAACATCTAGTGGCACTGGAGGCATGCGGGTAGCTATTAACAGAAAGCCTTTCACTTGTATTGGTTGATCAACCCCAGCCTGCTGGTGTGTAACTTACCTTCTCCATAGCAGTGCCTGAGTCAGGTAAACTCCTTTTATTGTAGCCAGGCAATAAGTATTAAGCACCTTCTCCATACCTAGCCTTTTGGTAAGTCAGTTAAACGGTCCTAAGGAATTAGGTGGCACAGTCCCTGCTTCCAAAGTCATCATCAATAAACAATTTTCATGCACAAAGAGTACATGACTGCAACCTGGGAAAGTCATGGAAAGAGCATAGACTTTGAAGACCTGTGTTCTGATTCTGGCTCAATTAATTTTTTTTTTTGATGGAAGGATAGTGTAAGGAAGGTGGCTATGGGTGAAAGACCACCTTTATAGACAAGGTAGGATTTGCACTGGGCCTTTGCCCATTCCCTCTACACCTAGGAATGATTAAGGAATGATGGAGAATCCTTCTTCCCCACTGCCAGTAGCATATGGCTCACAAAGGTCCTTTCGCGATTCTTTCTTTTTTTCTTTTAAGTATGGAGTCTTGCTATGTTGCCCAGGCTGGAGTACACTGGCTATTCACAGGCACAGTCAGAGCTCACTGCAGCCTTGAACTCCTGGCCTCAAGCAATCCCCCCACCTCAGCCTCCTGAGTAGCTGGGACTAAAGGCATGGACCACTGTGCCTGGCCCTTTTGGGATTCTTTACTAAACTTTTGAAGCAGTCTATTAAAAAGAATTCTTGATAAGCAGTTCTGAAATTGAACTGTAATGTTTTCATTACGATAATTCCAGTTAAACTAAAGAACATTTAAACAATAATGAAATATCTCATTTGAAATTTTGTTAGTAAGACTCAAATAAACTTCTCTTGTCCTCTGTGAAATTTGTTTTTTTAAAAAAAATTTTTTTTTGGTAGCTTTGAAAATCATTGCCAGGACTGCTTGCTGAGACCAAGTTTTGTACAAAATTAACAGTTAAGTCACTTGAACTGAAATCCTGATTGTTCCTGACAGCTTCATTGTGGCTTTAGATTTTTATGGAGTGTCTATATTAAGAGAAAGCTGCAAACCTATTAAATAAACTGAACCAGCACCAGCTATAAGGTAACTTTTCTACTAACAGCTTTGAGAGAGCAGCACTTTTAACCAGTAGCTCTTGGCTCTGCATGTTTACAATAATTTTCATAAAATTAAATGCTGACTACATTGGGATCCTGTACATACGCTTTTGTTGACAACGATGAAGGACTTAAAGTGTAAGTAACTGATTTCCTGGGTGGGTGCTACAGTCTGTTGTTTTCTGTCCCTGAGAAACATTTCCTGAGTGCTTTTATTAGGTATATGAGTCATTGCTGTTCTAAAATGTTTAAATGAAACTTTGTGCATTTGCTCATTGTAAGTAATGCATTTGATTTGTAATTATCAAATTTATATCAAGGAAGGCAAAAAGATACATTATAAAAATCTTGGATTTGGGGAGTTTAATTCTATTATAGATTTTCCCACTGGAAGCAGCTCTGGACGAATTTTTCAGTATAATTATTTAAATGCAAGTTTTTACCCATTTGCGTATGTATATACACACACAAACAGACATATCTGTGTGTGGGCATATATAAAAAAAAACTAAAGGAAAATTAATGTAAAGGTTAGTCAGACATTCCTTGTGAAAGGTAAGAAGAGTTTTGGGGCTTTTTGGTTTTTTTTTTTTGAGATCGTCTCTGGAAGACCCTGGTTTCTGTTCCCGCGCTGGATACAGTGCGTGCCTTTGGTCTTCCCTCGAGACTTGTAGTAGCCACTGACTCACTAATTTGTTCATCAAGCCAGATCAAAGCAAGGCTTCAGGTGAAGCACAACTACTTACTGGTAGGAGATAAAAACAAAGGGATCTTAAAAGTTGTGGTAGATTTTACAGAACTGATCTTCACAGACTCGCTGTGTGGCTCCAAGCCAACACTTAGTCATTTGCCGAATGAATTTGCTTATGTAAAGTATGACGAGTTCATGTTGAATTTTAGGAGCCCAAAGCAAGCGTCTTCTTTCTGTGAGAGTGGCTAGGGACTAAATAGAGCATTTGGGGAAATGTGAAAGACCTTAGCGGACAGAGAAAAGAGAGTGGGGCTGGCTGCCTTGCCTAGACCAATGCGTATTATCGTTAATGAGCAAATAATTAGACGTATGCGGGCTTTCTTTAAACTGGCCTACTCAAAAGTAGTCGTTCTTTTCAGTGAAGCTACAGGGTCTCCATATGTTTAAACAAGCCTCCTAGTTTACATCGATATCCTTAGCAACACTTTATTGCAGCATTGGTAAAATTCCGTAGTCACGTGTTTTGATTACTTGGATTAAATTCAAGGTACAGAGCTAGGAATAGCTTATACTTGTATTTTACAAGGTAATCCGTTTGAATCAGCTTCTGTCGATTTCTGTTCTGGATAAAGAAGTTCTCGAACATTATGGATAAAGTAAATACCGAGGGAAAATAATTTTTACTAAACACTCCAGAACGTAGTCCACTTCAGATTTTGTCACCCGGGAAGGCCCTGGATTTAGCAGTGCTGCCATTTGCTCACTGCATTTTTAGGATTCCTCTTTTGAATCTCTGTCCCATTCTTGAATCTCCACAGTTGCCCTGAATCTTTACATTTTAAGGGATATTTTTGGAAACATAAAAGCGATTTGAAACCAAGTGTCATACTGGGTTAATCCACTTTGGTTCACAAATAACATGTGGCTACAAATCACTAATGCTGGTTTTCCCAGGTGGCTCATAAGAGTCATCTCTGGGGGCAGTTCTTGGAGAGTTTTGAGTAGTGGCAGTTGTCAGAGCCCACATAGAATATTGCAGGAGACAGGAGAGCTGGGTGCTTGGTCTTGTTTTTCTATGGACTTCGTGGCCTTTGGTGGGTCACCCAGCCTTTTTGGCCCCACGTTTTCTCATCTGGTGTTAAACCAGATAATCCGCAGGTGGCTTCCAGTGCTGAAGATCTATGGTCATCTAAGTGCTGGCATGTTTGTTTTTAACTGAGTCTCTTTATGTTACAATCTCCATATTCCTTTGAGAATGAAATGAGGGTATGTGCCTTGCATATGTGTGTTAGTTTGTACCAAGGATCTGTTTATGGAGTAACCACTGAGCTAAGAAGAAAATGGTGCAGAGAAGGAAAGAAACCATTTCTGGATCCATTGCTCATCGTTTACTAACTTTTCCCTAAAGAGTTGACTCCTGTCCCAAATGAGATCTGGGGCTTGAAGGCCAGTAGCCTGACAGGTAATGATTCCTGGGGAAGACTCCCAAGAAGTGTCTCGTGTTCTGAACTCATGGGGGTCCCCTTTCCTTTCCTGTAGGCATCCAGGCTGGAGAAGCAGAACAGCACACCTGAGAGTGACTACGACAACACTCCCAACGATGTGGAGCCAGATGACACAGGGTACATCTGCAGGGGGAGCGTGCGGGGGGATGGGCTCTCAAACGCCGGAAACCTGGCAGGCCTTGGGCAGCAGAAGCAGTTCACCACCTACACCCCTTTTCTCTATTTTCAAACCCCTAAGCTCTTTTTTTGTTTTTTTTGAACAGAGCCATGAGTGTACCCATAAGGTCTTAAAACAGTCAGAGACTGGCTCTTGTTCCATACATTCATAGTTTACATGTCTTTCTTCTCATCTCACATTATTGCCAAAAGGCCTTTTTTCTTTTTATCAGCATGTTAAATGTGTCTCTAGATATCTTTAATGTGCTAAAAATCAATACTTCATTAAGTCAACACTAGGTTACATTCTGCATTTGTACCGCAAGGCATTGGCTTGACCAGTGATGGTTTTATGACCATACACCCTGCCCACTCCAGTTATTCCCCTCTCTTTCTCCTCCCTCACCCTTTCTCTGAGAGTCATAACTTCCAGCCCTGTGGTAGAGTAAAACAGCCTCTGCGTGAACCGTAGCTGCCAGTTGATGAAACAGCCTTCCATGAGTCTCCTGCGAGACAGGATAAAGGAAACCACAAAGCAGCCTGCTCGTGCGTGCAGCCCGTGCATACAAAGGGGCTTGCAGAAACAGAGAAGCAGCCGGTGAGCGCCTTTTGCATTCAGCCGCATCTGTGATGTTCACAGGTCCAGCCGAAAGGGAAGGCAAAGAAGTACGGTGTGGCCGGGTGACAGCTCAGTGCCGGATACTGCAGAACCCCGTGTGGCCCCAAGCCCCACTCTGCCCAGCACTGAAGATGTCATCCGGAAGACCGAACAGATCACCAAAAACATACAGGAGCTCTTAAGAGCAGCCCAGGAAAATAAACATGACAGGTAAGGGGGACCGAAGACCCACTTTGGGAGAGCGCGTGTGCATGCTCTGAAAGGGATGCTGCTCATGTTCCAAATGGCGGTTGTTGCCAACGTGCTGACCTTAAGGTCCTTGGAAACTTCAGGTTTATAGAACAGGCTTGAGAACAAATGAATCCATTTTTTTTGGTTTGGTTCGTCTTGTATACCATGGTATTGTCATATTTTTTTTTCATCTTGTTATGAAGGTTTCTGAAAGTAAATGCCTCTAGAAATAGGACTTAGCATATTTGGGGTGGAGATAGCCCCAGTTCTAGGACAGGGGAAGGGAGCTGCCTCACAACCTGCTTCCGGCCACTGCTGCGCCCTGGCTTCCCCTCGGCTAGGGACAAGGTTGCCCACACCAAAGGTATCCTGAAAGGAACCTGATTTATCTGTCTCCCTCCTGGGGGTATGTGTGTAAACTTCTAAGAAACAACTGGTTTAGAGATGAAAGTTGACCTAACCGTCACCCAAATAATTCTCTGCCTATGAAAGGAGAGTCTGTTTGGCCTGAACAGAGGCATACCGTGTAGTTATCTCTTACCCTAAGGAAGGGACTGGCTCCTGTTCCAACCTATCTTTTTGTTCCCCAAGAGTGAGTGAACTCCTGGTAAGAACACACTGCTCTGGGTGACACCCTTGTTTCCCACGACTGGCCAGATCTAGACACACTCTCAAAATGTTGTTTAATATCATCCGATTGAGGCTGAGGAAACAACAGAGTTTGGTCAAACCCAAGAACAATCTCATTCTTTTCATTAGGTGAGCAAAGTTTAGGACTTCAGTGAAGAACTTCTCTTTGCGCCTTGCATGAGCAGAAGGTGTTCAAGGGACGCGTACTGTTCATCCTTTCTTCTCTCTTCTCTTCTTGCACATAAAGATGCGTTCGTGCCTTTGTGTTCCCTCCCCTTTCCCTGCCCTTTTTCTTTTGGATACAGCTCAGACTTCTCCCAGCGTCACCATTTCCCATTAGGGAAGAGAGGACTTATCCTCGTTTATTGAAAGGCAAGAGCTAGTCTTCATGGCTGGACTGCTGGAAGCTCCTCAGAGTAGAAGAGGAACCTGCGTAATTTCTCAGCCTTCTTTCACAAAACCATATAGCGAGTTGTCTTCCCCTTTCCCGGGCACGCTCTTTATTCCGAGCCTTCCGGGCCTCACGGGTTGTCAGCGCAGTATCACTTAGCTCAGGGTGGTAGGCTGGGCAGTGAGTGACTTCATATCTGATTCCATAAAGCAAAGCGTTCCACAGCTTTCCGAAGTACAGTTTTTGACAGTGTTTAAAGTAATCTCGATACAAGAATAACTCTTGAGCTCTCTCCCCTGTTTATCAATGTGCTTCACTTTTCATTTCTCTAGTTCAGAAGTGCTGTGCTTGTATTTCAAACTAAAAAATGTGCTTACCTTGTATTGCACTCTCTGATAGTTGTCAAGAATATAAATATCTGCCCTGAGGCCATTTCTGGCTTCAAAGATTGCAATATGGTGCTTGGTGCAATTTGGGAAGTTTCTTTCTTTCTTTTTTTTAAAGATGTACAAATCCATTCAACACATTTTGTGATCTGATTTCTTTTTTTTTAAGACCGTGAGAGAATGATGCAGAGATTTTGATCATTAGCTCATTTGTTTAGTTTAAAACCAGAATTGGTGTAGGGTATTTATATTTTATAAAATGTTCAATGTTCTATTAAAATCTCTGCTTACTTAGATATCCAAGATGCTTTCATTTATAACCTTGCATTGCACTAATGAAACTCATGTCTTTTTCTCATTTTCTCCCTTTGTTCATCTGAGCAACCTCCCCCCAGCCCCTGACTTTTCTGCAGCCTGGGCCAACCTCCTGGGCCTCCCATCCCACTCCCCACCTGCTCTCTCTCTGTCTCTGTCTCTGTCTCTGCCTCTGTCTCTGTCTCTCTCACACACACACACACACACTTCAGGAATTATAACTTATACACAAAAACCTTTTTGAGGAAAGATACCAGTTTTTTTATTTTGAGACAGAGTCTCTCTCTGTTGCCCAGGCTAGAGTGCAGTAGTGTCATTATAGCTCACTGCAACCTCAAACTCCTGGGCTCAAGCTATCCTCCTGCCTCAGCATTCTGAGTGGCAGGAACTACAGGTGCACACCACTACACCCGGCTAATTTTCCTATGTTTTTGTAGAGAAGAGGTCTCACTCTGTTGCTCAGGCTGGTCTCAAGCTCCTGGCCTCAAGCAATCCTCCTACCTCAGCCTCCCCAAGTGCTGCGATTAGAGGCATGAGCCACCATGCCTGGCCAGGAAAGATAACAGTTTGAAGTTGTGAACTTGAACTCCCTTTGATAAAGAAGGAAGACTTCCTCATTAATCTGCATGTGCTTTGTTTTGTGGTGTATTGAGGACTTCCCAAAACCGTGAGTGACCTTTGAGAGACGGCCTTAGGAAAAATCCCTTCTCTATGTAGCAGGGAAATGGGTAAATTTATTTCTCAAAACGAAACCGTAGCCAACAAAACATAAAACTCTTATGTATGGTTCTTAGTTACTATGATGTTAATGGACACACAAGTTCAAGAAACCCCTCCTGGGCTATGGGTGGGTCCTCCTAGAAACAAAGCCCAGGCTTGGTGGCAACGTGGTATCTAGGAACTGTCACTTAATACCATCATCAGTTTGTGTTTTCCTCTTTGCATCTTGTAGCACGTACTGTCTGGGGTGCAGACCTAACATTTTTGAGGTGCAGGAAACTAGCTCCATGTGTTGCTTGTCGCAGTACTAAGCATAAGAATCCTGGATGAAACCACAATCTTAATTCTCCCAGAGTGAGATCACACGCAGTAGCGGGAAGAGGCTCGCGGTGAAGAACTGTGTGAATCCGCTGCGTGTTCGGTATCAGGAGCCAGGCTGGGGCAGGAGCACTGGGTGCGAGCTCAGTCCTCTTCTTATCTGCATCTGTTCTTCTTAAGGAGGAATTTCAGTTTCCTCATTTGAGCAGTGGATGTGAGAACAGTCCCAACCTCAGAGGTCTGTTGGGAATATTATGTGAGTCTGCAAAGTTGGTGCTCCTTAAGCTGTAGCTCTTGCGGTAACATTTATGGGGCCACTAGAAGACCAGGCAGCCTGGAAGAGAGGATGAGGACAGGCAAATTTTATGCACTTTGTTGCTGCAGAGCTTGTCAACGCGCAGAGAATGTGCTAACCGAGCAGAGATGTGCTAACCACACTGATAGTGTTTGATACAAACAAGCACGTGGTGACTTTGTAGGTGAGGGTCTGTGTAAAGCAGACCTCACTGCTTTCTCTTTACACTGAGTAAAGAATTCTGACTCCCCAACAACTCACATGCGTTTGAATGGACGGAATTTAGAAGCATCCATTGGTTGACTGACACATGGGCGTATTGAGGTGTAGTCTCCAATTATAATTTTAAGGAATTTTTTTCAGTGCTTTATTTTTCACTTCTGTGGCCTTTTGCATGGAAATGCTTTTTCTTTCTAGAAATTAGGAAGATGAAACACATGAGAATCTGTAAATGACCAACTTGAGGAGGTGTGAACATCTTTGTATACATGAATATCTTTGTGGCTTCACCTGGCTGCATAGTAGTGTGTGTTGCCACATTTCACACCCAGAGACTGCTTTTATCAGATTGAACTGTCAAGAAAGGATAGGGACCCTGCTTAAAACTGTGTACCTTCTGGTGGTGTGAGATGCACAGTGGGCTGGCCACAGCCTCACCCCTTCATTAAGGGATTATAAATAGAATGTCCTAGAACTTGAATATTCTTTGCCTCTGAGTCATTTCTACTGTCTTTGAATAATCTCTTTAATATTCTTGCAGTTATATTCCCTGCTCAGAGAGGATACATGTAGCTGTTACAGAAATGGCAGCACTGTTTCCCAAGGTAAGTCACTTTCTACTCACTTCCTTTAGATCCTTTTAAACGAACTGCAAGACATTTCTTTATGACGTATATATTTATTAACCTTTTTGTAGCGCATAGAATTAGTAAATATACAGTCATTAGAGCTTTGAAATATTTTCGTTCTACATGAATATTGATTTTAATAAGACAAAGATGTACAAGTCAAGGGCTAAAAGGCAAAAGGCATTAATAGGATAAAATTTTATCTGGAATATTTCAGCCACATGGCTTAATATTTTTCAAAAACTACCTCAAAATAGCACATACAACTAAAATTACCCTGCATGCACTTTGACCTTTGAGTAAGAGCTTTTCGGCATCTCTTAAACTGTGGGCTGCAAAGCTCGGTGAGTACAGAGCACCCTTATTGAGAAAGTGCATGGCAAAACTGCCTCTCACTCCACGCAGCAGCTTGAGTTGTTTCCAGAAGAATGCTTGCCCCTTGTTCTCAGATGTCCACCCTGCAGCTCATGGCGAACGGCTGTGTTTTTCTGTTTAGAAACCTAAGTCTGACATGGTGAGGACTTCCCTTCGCTTACTGACATCCAGTGCCTACCGACTCCAGTCAGAGTGCAAGAAGACCCTCCCAGGGGACTCTGGCTTGCCCACGGACGTCCAGCTGGTCACACAGCAGGTGATCCAGTGTGCATACGACATCGCCAAGGCTGCCAAGCAGCTGGTCACCATCACCACCAAAGAGAACAACAACTGACAGCGCCATCCCTTCTGTTTTTCTAGGCTTTTTAAAGTCCGATTTCAAATTTAGACATGGAACTCTTCAGATTTTTTCAAAAACAAACATTTAATGACAGTTTAAAACTTTTTAAGAGAAAACTCAGTATTATTTTTGCATGTTTTCTAACAAATTTTCAACTGTTAATTTAACCCACTTGCCTTATTTTGTGCCTGTTTGCCAGTCGAGTTGATGTTCTGTTGTGTTGTCAAGGACTGTCGAGTTAATGATTGTGTACATCCAGAAGTATAGTTTCATCATTTAAAGTTTGTTAAAACTTTTCCATCCCTTAAAACCGCCTGCCTATGGCTAAAACTCTAAATGAGATTTTTGGTAAAACATTCTCTTGAGAGAGTTGGGTAAAAAACAAAAAATGATCAGCGTTACCTGTCCCCTGCCAATCATCGTGCAATAGGTGAATTTTCCAGCCTCCTGCGGAATCTCTAAGTTTGGGGTATCTCCAAGCATGTATGCAGAGAAAGGACTTTGCCACTTTCTAAAAGTAGTGTAACAGTCTCTCTCAAAAGGAAACAATGCATCGATCCATTTCTTCTAACTGTTCTGTCATGTTAAACGTTCTGTTATTTAATTTTTTTATCTCGATCTTGTATCTCTTTATATGTTACTATCATCCTGAAGTCTGCATGGAGTCAGATAAAGCATTCACCTTCCACGGTGTGTCTCATTAGACCACGTGCAGGGTAGGAGCACCGCCCGCGTTCTCACCCATTGCCAAGTGCTCTGTCTTCCCCCGTAATTCAGACGGCTTAATTCAAAACGTGCTGCGAAAGAAGCATCATCCTAACCAGCCATGACTAAGTTTGTACCACCTGTTCAGATGTCACTGCTGCGAACTGGGAGGAAAAGAGGTCACTTTCCTGACACCGTGTCGTACCTTTCATCCAAATCTCAGTTCCTCCTGGAACCCCTTGCAGCTTTCTCACATGAGTTACTTCGTGAGTTTTGTCATCTTTGAGGACTTCTTACAAGGTAAGATGTGTGCAGTCATCTGAGTTAGTTTCTCCTCCATTCCCTCACTGGTCCTTAGAAATCGGGCATCAACTTTCAGGAATTCCTTAGAGTATGCTCCAGCTGGCTGCCGGCTCTCCCAGAGCTAGAAAGAGCACGGACTTAAGTGCTGGAACGTGCTGAGATTGTTTCAGTTACTAAGAAGCCCTTTCTTATTCTGAATGTGGGAGCGTCTTCTGGTTCCTGCTTATTGCTGCAGTTTTGTGTGGGTGTGGGGCAGACCCTGCCCTGACAGGTGATGTCACATGTGAGCAGGTGCACAGCAGTGGGGTGGAGGGGACAGCTGGGGAACCCACGGCCCACCCAGTAGGGAGAGCAGCTCCCCAGTGCCACCCATGTTGCCATGTGGAGAAGTGGACCTAGGGTTGTCAGAGCTTTGATTTTTCAAAAGGCACCAGAAATCCAGAATTTTTTTTTTATGTATAAATGCCATCTCTCCCTTTATAAATGTCGGCAACCACTTAGAATCTTTCCAGAGAACATGCACAGGTGAGCTACGGCCTCCATGCTGACAGCTCACAGCCTCTGCCCCAGGGCCCTGTAAGCTGCAGCGTGAGGGCCTGGCTTCGCTGCACACGCCTGGATTAGCCCCCGCGTCTTACCTGGAATGAAGCCGCCCTACCCTGTGAGGTCGCTGCCGCTCCTCTTCTTACCTGTATATTCTGTCCCATAGAGCTCATTCACACATGTGTACGTGTCAGACTAATCCAAGTACGAGTTGCCTCAATACTTGCTAAGTCTCTGTTTTCACAGAAGTGATTCATACACACCTTTGTAGCCTGACCGGATGTTGTCCTCAAAGTAGCGTCACAATGGTGTGTGGTTTACTAAGTCCCAGTGTGTGGGTGCTTTCGTCGGGCTTTGCTGTGCTGTGAGTAGCATGGGAACAGGGTCCACGTGTTTGTCACACAGCCTGAGTGCTGTGTTGCTCTTGGATGTTCAGGAGATGCCTTCTGGAAGGCGACCTCCTTCTTTAAGTTCAAGCGCCATCTGGTAACCTTTTCTGCATGTTTCATGTACTGTCGGGGCTCCCCACTGCCCTTGGGAAAGGCCCCGTGGCAGTCCTGAGCCAGTGCCCTTGGCCTCCTGCGGGGACAGGCTTCTGTAGGGGCTTCTGGGAAATGAGTTGTCTGCAGTAGGTGAAGTCGTGTCTTCCCTCGAGCACTTGAGGACCCGCGAAAGAGAATGTTGTTTATGCCCCTAGAGAAAGTCAAGGAACATGGGGACCACAAAGTGTTTCCAGTTGCAAGAATACTACGGAAGAGTTTGCTTGGTTAACCCACAGTGCCAAAACTCCAAAAGAAGTCCCCAGATGGAGTAACATGTGGCAATCAGAGGGCTACAGATGGTCCCTTTCCTGCCCTGCGCATTTCCTTAGCCTCAGCTGAGATCTGGTGTCAGAGTTCTCTGCTCCTGTTGGCAAATCGCACCTTGTCTGAACGTTTGTTCTGGCCACCTTTTGCACATGGATTCCGTAGCCTTGCACTAGTGACGTCTGCATTCTGTAACGTTTCTTACCCTCGATTCTCAATTACGCTTCCCTGCCCCTGCGCCGCCCCGTCTTCCCCCGAAGCCGATGGGCCAGAGTTGCACTTTATGAAACTGGCACTTGGCTGACAGAAGGAAACAGCTCTACCCCTAAGCTCCTTTCACAGAAATCGTCTTCTGCCTCGGGATGCAAATAGTTCTTATTTGCCAAAGAACAATGAATTGGGCCCAAAGATCAAATATAGCATTTCATCAAATTGGAACCATAAACGCACAACTCAGGAGCTGTCGTACGATTCCTCAAGTGACTTCAGTTGCAGACCCAAGAATGGAACTAGCATGGTTTTGTCCTCAGCAGCATCCACGAGGTCTCCGATAGTGCAGTTTCCTCCCTTTCCTCGTCCTGGTTAAAGGTAACACTTGTTCTTACAAAAGAAAATGCTGCATAGGAGAAACGCAATGCCTTTTATTCCAGTGGGTTTGATCCCTGTCACTCATTCTGTACTTGCCTTTCATTTCTATTGTACATTCTATTCCTGTAATTATTGTGCCCTTTAAGTGTTGTAAAATTGTTTCGTAATTCGTGCCTGCTAGTTATGCAATAAACAGGCTCTCCAAGTGCTTTCGTGGTAATGCTGTGCTTTCCATCAACTAGTCAGTGTTTCCAGACACTGGGTAAAAGTTCTGAGAAAGTTCTCACATACGGCCATCGTTAGCGAGAGACCGTTTGATGGGCCTCCTCCCTGGGGGCTCCAGCAGTTTTACGGTAGTGATGACCTTTTTCTTCCTCTGTGCTCAGCTAATAGCTTTCTTAAAAGAAATCCTGCATCAGGATATTAGTTCCATGTATCTTGATGTATTTATCCCTAAGTTTATTTATTTATTTGCTTACTTTTTGAGACAGGGTCTTGCTCTGTTGCCCAGGCTAGAGTGCAGGGATGTGATCATAGCTCACAGCAACCTCAAACTCCTGGGCTCAGCGATTCTCCCACCTCAGCCTCCCGAATAGCTGGGACTACAGGCTCGTGCCACCACAACCAGCTAATTTTTTAAATTTTTTGTAAAGGTGGCTGCTCTTCAAACTCCTGGCCTCAAGCAATCCTCCTGCCTTGGCTTCCCAAAGTACTAGGATTACAGGCGTGAGCCACCGTGCCCAGCCCTGAGTTTAATTTTTTTTAATTCAGCAAAAGCCAGCCCAGTGCAGATACCCTCACTTCTTCCTAACAGGTGATGGGGTTATGGAATTAGTTCAGTCTCTTAAGGCCACTGGCCTTCTTTTAGAACTTTCAGAGAAGGGCCCACTGTGCAGGTTCATAGGGGGAGCTGGTGTAGATTTACACTGGGGTCCATCAGGGCCGCCCAGCAGTTGTGCTGTGGAGAGGTGACTGGGGACTCTTCCCCCACATGGAAGGAGGGGTGGGGTAGGACCTGACCATCACGGGTACCTTTCCCAAGTGAGAAGTCAGAGAGCTGCAGCGTCCTCACCTTGGGATCCAGCTCGTCTGGGAGACTGTTTGTGAGGGCCGAGGACCAGTAGGTCGGACGCAGCTGCTGACACCCAGAGTGACCTCCTGGGGCAGGGGTGCTCAAAAGAGCCAGCCCCAGACCCCCGGATCCCTGACGGGCCTGCTGAGACACAGCTCCCTAGGTCTAGTCCCCACAGTCTGGTTCTGCAGCTCTGGGGCGGGGCCTGGCAATTGGCATTTCCAGCAGGTTCCAGGTGCCACTGACCTGCGGGGCCGGGACCACACTCAGAAGCGCGCCGTAGACCGTTGCCAGGACCTCCCCACCACATAGCTCCTTGCCTTCTGCTCATAAACGTGTTTTATGTGACAACAATTATAATTGTCGCTAACGTTCCCTCTGTGCCAGGCCCTGTGCTAAGTTCTTGGCGTGTATTCGCTCATTTCATCCTCACTGCGGCACTGTGAGACAGGAGTGTTTATTTCCGTTTTACAGATGAGGAAGTTTGCACGTGAGATGAAGTCCCACATCTGAGGAGAGAGGCAAAGTGTGTTAGGTACTGTTATTCAAGTTTGTGTGATATTATTCCTCGTAACCAGCCAGGGCGTGTTGTCATGACTCCAGTGGCGTCCATACCTGAGGAGTCTCAGAGGATGTGGCCTCCGTGTGGGGCTGAAGCCGCTGGGCTGACGGCACCGCGGTGGCCTCAGGCCCGCTCCCCTCGAGTCTAGGTAACCAGGGGGCAGGGGGCAACCGAACCACACGAACAGATGGCTTTCGCAGCCTTGTTAGCCGGCGCCCCCATGGCCTGGGGTCCCTCCTGCACCTGGACCCCTCCAGCATTCAGCAAGGGGCCGACGAAGTGGCCTGAGCTGCTCTGGCCAGCGGCTCACAACACTGTGACAGCAGCACCCTCCCTCCATGAGGTGCACACGGGCTGCCTTCGTGACCATCTGAGGAAGGACCCACTGCCCAGCAGGCCAGGCAGCCGAGGTTGTCCAGGAGCTGGTGCCTGCGGTCCACAGACTCCAGGAGTCCCCGCCTCTGCCAGCCGGCCACAGAGCCAGAGCCTCCTTCAGCCCAGCCCATGTGACAGGTATGTGAGTCAACTCCCCCCAGAGAGGTCCCAACCGGAGGGACCACTGGAGATAGGGCGTGAACTCATCGTCGTGGCCCTCATCTGGCCCTTGCTGGGCTCACAGCTTCCCGGCTGCAGGTCTCTTCCCAGATCCCCAAACTGTTGAAAGCGCTTACAACCTCCCAGCCCCATTTCTCTCCCAAAGGCAGCTTCTCTCCACTGCCCTTCCCTTCCAGAGCCCCAAGTCATTACCACTCTGCTGGCCTCGGGCTCTTCTCTTGGCTTTGTCCTGCGAGCCCCATCTCTCACCCAGGACACCTTTCAGACACGGAAGTTTTGAAATCGAACTTGGTCTTGCAATTTGTACCCACCGGGTCTGAGGTTGACACCGTGGCCCTCCCCGGAACCACATTTTGCTGTCTGCCCCGCTCTTCCAGCCACCCCTGCCCAGGACCTCTCTCACTACTTCACCAACCCAGCTTGTTGCATTTAGACCAGAGGGGCTGAGTTAATGCTAGCACTATGTGCAGCCACTGGGCTGGGTAGACGTTTTCCAGTTGATTATCCAAGCAATCTCACAGGGTAGGAATTGAAACTACCCCCATTTTGCAGATGAGGAAACTGAGGTCCTTAGAGCTCAGTTAGTGGGGAGCAAGTCAGAGCACGGGGCTTGTGCTCTTAACCATGGGGCTGTACAGGCACAGGTGGGTGTCCGGGCTGAGGACAGCAGACCTCCTGGGACCAGAAGAGAGTGAGGAATGGCCACGACCTTGGCAGAGGTACAGCAGGGGAGAGGTGTGGAGCAGAGACTGGCCCCCTTCCCCTCCACGGTCCTCTTCCCTGGGGGGGTGAGAGCAGCGAGGCCCCGGGAGGTGTCGCTTGCTGTGAGGTCCTCTGCGCCTTGGGAGGAGGCTGAAAGGAATAGAGCCTGGGTGGCCGGGTTCGTGTTTTGTCTTCCAATTCCTTATTTTTGCCACAAGCATTTCTCATCGTTTCTGTTTGTTCCAGACTGAGGTATTTGGTAACTGCTGCTCAGTAAGACTCTGATCTTCGGCGGAGGACGTGGCCCAGTTCGGCTGTGGGAATGATTGGAGGACCTCACGGACCCCACAAGCAGATTGACTTTCCCAAAGTCAGCCGTTCTGGAAGCAGGAGGGCTCCTTTGGGGCCTGTCCGTGCCCTCCCCAGAGTAGGGGGGAGCCCCACAACCAAGGGTGGGGGAGCCACTGGCTCAGTGACAGGGCACGAGAGAAGCACGTAGCGAGTCTGACCTGCTTCCAACTGAAAGGATGGCAGAGCCAGGGTCGATTCCACCACAGGTAGGTTGCTCCCTTGTTTCTTTGTAGGGGGAGCGTCCTCTTGGCAGGAATGACAGGTCCGTCTGAGTGTTGTGCTTTCTGTACTATATCTTAGCACATCTTTATGTCTCCCTTCTCCACATTTCACAGTGGAGAGCTGGGCCCGAGAGGGTCACCCAGCCGCTAAGTGGTGGGCACAAGACTGGAACCTGGGCCAGCTTGGGCCACAGGCTCTTCTTCACCCAACACTTCTCCTTGCCTTGAGTGCACTCTGTCTCTCTCTCATTGTGCTTTAGATACAGAAATGTGTCTGACCTATCTGTGTGGAATTATAAAGTGGCCACAACAGAACAGTGTCTTCCTCTTAGAAGTCCCCATGGGCCCCTCCTTCGCCTAGACTTTAGTGACCATCACATCCTTGCGTTTAGTTGAACCAAACCCTTTGTGCGCATCCCTAATGACAGCTTAGTTTTGCCAGTTTCGGACACGGAAATGGAATCCTACTGATGTATTCTTTCCCTCACTGTAGTGAGATTCAACCAGGGCAACACGTGTAGCTATTAAATAGTTCACTCTCAATGTGTAGCATTCATTGAATGAGTACACCACAGTTTAACTAGTATTTTATTGATGGACATTTGAGTTATTTTTAGTTTAGGCTCTTATGTGAAAAGCTGCTATGGAAATCCAGGCTTTTGGTGCATGTCTGTTTCTGTAGGACATACACCTAGCAGTGGAGCTCCAGGGTAACAGTGTGTGTGCCTCTCCAAACCTGCGACACTGTCCACCCCGTTTTCCAAAGTGTTGGACCAGCAGAATATGAGATTTCCCATTGTTCTACGTCTTCGTCAGCACTGGTGTCATCAGTTTTAATTTTGCCAATCTAGTGGGTTTGTTGTGGCATCGCATTGCAGTTTTAATTTGCATTTCTCTGATAATGATATATTTGCCTGCTTTTCCATGGTTGTTAGCCATTTAGATTTCCTCTT
>RJWJ010032042.1:0-18769 GCA_004363605.1 Indri indri
CCCCAAAACTGTAATATTGCTATGCACCCCAAACCTGTAAAATGGGCCTGTACCCCAAAATATGTAACATCGCCATGCACCCCAAACCTGTAAAATGGGCCTGTACCCCCAAAACTGTAATATTGCCATGCACCCCAAACCTGTAAAATGGCCCTGTAGTACCCCAAAATATGTAATATCGCCATGCACCCCAAATCTGTAAATTGGCCCTGCACCCCCAAACCTGTAATATCGCCATGCACCCCAAACCTATAAAATGGCCCTGCCCTGGGTCTTTGTCTTCCCTTCTGTGGCAGCTCCAAACTGTGGTGCAGAGTGCAGATTGCAAAGCCTCTGCTGCGTGTGAGGGGGCCCACAGAGCCCCTCCAGGGATGTTGCAGCTGGAGCCTGCTTCTAGAACGTTCCCAGAGGATTCGACAGAGGCTGCCCGCAGAAAGATGCAGGGCCCCGTGCAGGCCGGCGGTCAGTCTTCCCACACCTCACAGCGCCTGGCCCATCCTCCCTGTCTGCCTCTTCACACATCCTCCCGGCAGAGTTATCTGTGGATTGCAAAGAAACAACATGCGCACATATGTGCATCATCTGGATCACATGTCCCTTTTCTCTTTGCAAATCTGAGAAGCGTGCACACCTCGGCCTGTGGGATCTGCCCAGCGTCCCATGGGCCAGCCCAGGCCTTCCTGCCCCACCCACGGCAGACTTACAGTGTACACGCTGCTTCCTGCTATTGCGTTCCTCGGCCACCAATGCCTGGTGGGACCTATACCCACTTGCACACCCCCGTGGCAAGCTCTGCCCCTTGACACTGAGCGAGTGGGCTTGGGACGCTGGGGCCACACTCGCCACCAGCTCTTTCCCTAGCCTCCCGCCCTTGCCTCCAGCTGGGCTGTCGGCTCCCACCCCAGTGCCCCGAATCTCAGCAGTAAATTTAAAAAGAGCCTCTCACCACACAGCACACGATGGGGGCAAACCTGGACCCAGGGGTGCAGCGTGTCTTCTTCCCGCTGCCCCGCCCTGGTCGGGGCCCGCCCTGGCCTGAAGTGACCACAGTCCCGCAGGAAACGGCTCCTGAAAAACTCTCACAAACACCTCCGCCCTGCTTCTAGGAGCCAGGCGTCCTGCCTGGTGCCCAAGACACAATGCGGAGCAAGAAGGAAAGTACTGTTCTCAAGAGCGAGCAGGCCAGCCACAGTCACCGACACCGGGGACACAGCACAGGTCTGGGAGAGGCCACGCTAGCAGTCAGGAAAAGCTGCTCCGGGGAACGGCGTTCGCCCCACACTGAAATGTGCGCAGGAGTGACTCCGCGCAGGGAAAAGCAAAGAGGGCGCCATGCAAGGGGACACGGCTCACCAGGGACAGGGAGGACAAGGCAGAGGAGAGAGGTGGGAGGGGAGAGAGGGAATGAGGGGGAGAAGGGCAGGGGGTGGAGCACGGTCCGTCCAGGAACCCGGGCAGAGTTCTGTCCGAGGCTCAGTGTCTCCCAGGAGAGCAGCCAAGGAAGGAGGTGGTGGAGGTCACCAGCGGGGACAGAGAGGAAGGGCCTAGTCCCTGGAGCCCAGATTTCGCTCCTACGCACCTGGCTCACCTGGGAAGCCAGGTGCCCCTGGACGTCAGGAGTGAGAAAGAGCCAGCCTAACTTTCATTTTAGAGAGAACTTTCTGGTCTCTGGGTGGATAGCAGATGTGAGGGTCCTGCCATGCTTGGGAGGACTTCGCTGTCACCAGGAGTGAGAGGGGTCTGCTGGGACAGGGTCGAGGCAGCGAGGATGGAAGGGGTTGGCCAGGGGACAGCAACCGGAGGGACAGCAGAGACTGCTCTGTGGAGCTCGTCATGGGGGCTGCAGTGGGGACTCGGATGCTCGAGGAACACGTGTGTGGATGGGTGAATCGGCGGGCGGGGGGAGGGAGGGATGGTGGACGGATGGAGGGATCGTCCATTCTCAGTTACCTGGCAGGTTCACTACTTGTAATTGGTTTGGTCAATCTAATTTGGCATAATGGACGAGGCAAGTTGTTTTAAATGGCCATAAAAGTGTTCGATGCTTCTCTCATTGAGTTGTGGGTTCTAAATCCTTTTCCCTTAAATCCTGGGTGGTTTTTGACTCCCCAGAGCACAGGATATGATGGAGGCATGTCCCTGCACATCTGAAGCGTGTCCAGACAGGCATGCACTTTCCACCTTGCTCTTCCGAGCCATGTGCTGGGCCCTGGATCTCAAAGCCATGGGGCTGGGGAGCTTGGCCATATGCAAATCTTCTGGCAGACGGCCTCAGCTGAGCTCAGCGTTTCAGCACCAGACAGCTTTGCTAAGTTTTTCTCGAAATAGTTTTGTCCCCAACCCTGGGAACAGCCCAGACCTCATGTATTTCTACATAAGGCCCCAGACACTGCAAATCAGAGACACACTGTCTCCTCTGTGCCTGTTTAAATTCTTGACGCCTGAGTACACGAGCCAAATGAAACGGTTGTTTACGCCACTAAGATTTGGGTGATTTGTTTTATATCAATAGGAACTGGAACAGGATTTGGCAGCTGGACGTGGGATTCTGCCATAACTGAAAACTTAAATACGTGGCATTGGCTTTAGGGCTGGAGGGAACTGCAGAGGCTCGAGGAGGCTTAGCAGAAGCCAAGAGAATCCCGTGGGAGGTGTCAGTGAAAACAAGATGAAAAGCAGGGAAAATGTTATTAGAGGAAAGATGACTCTTACTACATAGTGGTGGAAATTTAGCAAAGCTGTTGCCTGCAATGATGTACAAAATAGCAAATGTATGCACCGAAATGATTAGACCAGGAGTTTTTCAGGCAAAATGTTGAAAGTGTCAACTATTTTCTAGCTGCACATCGTAACGTGAGGATTAAGAGGGATGGATGGGTTACAGAAAGATATATTCGGTTTGCAAGGAGAACTTAGAGAAAATATAAAGAGGCAAGACTTGCTAGCTTTGGGATGAAACCATTCTACATGCTCAGGGCTTTCCAGAGAAAGATTTAAGGTAGTGCTTTGCAGATTCTTTCCAACTAGGAAAAATCTTCTAAGAATCTTAAGGCTATACCTCAAAGCCCTGCCAGTTAAACAATAGGGCTTCTAGGAATCTTAAGGGTGTTTCCCACTCTATCCTCAAAGGTAATTCAAGTTAGAGAAGGACTTACCGTGAAGAGCTTTAACTAATGGAATGAATTATAAAGGGATACAAAGGAAACCCACCATGTTTTTAAAGAAACTGTATCAACAGCTGGGACGATACAGAAGCAGCAGGGAACGCAGGGACTTTTGGAGCCGCGGCGTTTGACATCGGGGGTCTGTTAAGAAGGCGTTCAGTTACAAACTCAGGTCATTTGCCATTTCTTACAGAAAAGGAAGACAGGCTCGGAGCATGACCGAGATCTCGGGGGGCTGAGCCGAGGGCCACAGAGAACAACCCCAGGGAGCGTAAGATTGATCAAGGATCAGAGAACACGTGTGGGCCGAATCCAGAATCGCTCTGGTCCAGTGACCCGTATGAGCCCCCCCACCAGGAACAGATACACGTGTCCCACCACGGCAGATAGGTGGGAGGGGCAAAGGCGACTTGTCTTTTTTGTTCATAGATCTTTCTGTTGAGAGGAATTGTACCCCGGGAACCCCACACAGAGGCTCCATGCTCACCTGGACCCTGAGGCTGACCCTGGGATGTTCAAGAGTGGTCTAGAGCTATTCGCACAAGGGGAGAATGAAAGTAACTTGCAGACGGAGGACAGACCGTAATATTCTTTCTCAAAAAAGATGGCCATAAAATTCTTTGACATTTCTCCCATTAAGGTATAGGGTCTATGTCCCCTCTTCTTAAATCTGGGAGGTCTTGGGTTTGTTTTAATTAATATACAGCAGAAGCGGCACTTGGGATTTCTGATTCTACTCCACAAAAAGTGCTCTGGTTTTTCCCTAGCTTACCGGTATGCTCAGTGTGGAACCCTGTGCCATCATAGAAGAAGCTCTGCCACCCTAATGCCGCCATGATGTGAGGATCGACGTCCGAGCCTCACGGGGAGGGGACGCTGCCTCGGTCCACAACCCCAGTCACTGTGCATGAGAAAAGGAGCCCGGGTGACTCTGCTCCCCATCGCATCAGCTGGGCTTCTCCAGAGAAACAGAACCAGTAGGCAAGAGACCTGCAGATTTAGAGATAGACTAAGATTTATTTCAAGGAATTGGCTTGTGCAGTCGTGGGACCTGGCAAGTCTGGAACCCACAGGATGGCTGGGCAGGCTGGGAGCTGTCAGGAGGGAGCTCGGGCTGCGTTCTCGAGGCGGGATTTCTTCCTGCCCAGGGAAACCTCCCTTCTGCTCTGGAGTCCTTTCAGCTGGTGGGGCAAGGTTCACCCACATCATGCAAAATAACCCCCTTTACTTAAAGTCAATGGATTATGAAGGTTAACCACATGGGCAAAATATCTTAATGGCAACACCTAGACTGGAGTTTGATCGAATCCCTGGGTGTGACAGCCCAGTCAGGCTGACACATAAAACTGACCGTGGCGCCCATCTTTTGAGTCACCCCGACCTTCTGATCCTACAGCTGAAGCTCTGGACTTTGCAGAGAGAAGCAAGCCCCCCTGCGGTGTCCCATCTCTGCTCTTTACCTGCAGGAGCTGTGAGCCTTTGAAATCGTTGTTTATACTATGAATTTTGGGGTCTCGTGTTATGAAGCAATAATAACTAAAAATGAGGGCTGTGCCAAGCAATCCAGAAAATCCACCTACAGAAAAGCTCTTTATAGTGCAATATTCTGTACCAAGTGCTGTGGCATTTTCCGGACTGCTTCCACTGGGGGAGCTAGTCTGACAGTCACAGTGACGGAAGGATGGTTGTCCTTTCGCAGACACCAAGGAATCGTAGTGTCCAGGTACGCCGTAGACGTGGGCAGGGATGCGTAGGCGGGCACCCAGGCAGGAGCCTCTCCGACGTGGCAACAGGTTTCCAAGTTTGAGGCGGGTCAGAGAAGGGCGTGGGGTCTCAGCCCACTCTAAATCCCCCATAGGCTGGGGACACTGGGGGGTGAGGCTGTCTCCCACAGAGCCTCTCCTGGGCGCCGGGCACAGGCCAGACACTCACAGTGGGACCAGGCCTTTCCGTGAGGACTCCGACATCGATGGGGTCCACCGCAGGGAAGGCGGGAAGGAGAGACGGAGTAGGGAGGTAAGAGCGGGATGGGAGGGAGAAAAAGGAAAGGAGGGTGGGAGGCAGGTTTCTATTTGAGAACGAGCCCCTGCAGAGACTGTCGTCCGGGCAGTTCCATGACGTGGGGTTCAGGTGCATGCAGGGCAGTGTGGGGGTGGTGGGGTGGGGGCTGAGTAAGGACCCCCCCAGAGACATCCATGCCCTATGCCCGGGCCTGTGAGTGTCGCCTCACATGGCAAAGAAGGACTTTGCAGATGTGAATAAGCTAAGGCTCTTGAGACGAGACAGGGAGGTCGCCCTAGGGGCCTTAAACGTGGTCTCAGCGTCCGTGTGAGACGGAGGCAGCGTGAGATTCGACATGGAGCAGGCACGGCACACACACAGAGGCAGATGCTGGGAGTCGGCGGCGTGGTGCCTGGGCCAGGGAACGCCAGAGCCATCCGACTCCGGAGGAGGCAGGAAGGACCCTCCCCTGGAGCCTCTGGGGAGAGTGGGTCCCTCTGACTCCTTGAGTTGGGAATTTGCCTTCTAGACTGTGAGAGAACAAATTTCTATCATCTGAAGAAACAAAGTTTTTGATCACATGCTACAGCAGCCACAGGAAATGAACACAGTAATCCTCCTGCATGTGTGTGAGGGTGAGGGTTAGGGTCAGGGTTAGTGAGGACAAAGTGCCGCGGGAAGCAGCCCTGGCCTGGCGGTGGCGCAGGCCTTTGGGGTTAACACGTTATTTATCATTCAGGTGCCTCCGTAAGTGTGGGCAGGTGTGTTACCTGCATCCCAGGCCCTCTGGGATCCCAGAACTGGCTCTCCGAACTTGCCGGGCAGCACCCGCCGTGGACAGGACAGTGTCCACACTGCATTAGAGAGAAATGACCTAAGGGGCCAGGAACGTCGAGGAGGAGGAGGCAGGCATGTGTCCCGCAAACCCAGGAACAAGTGGTGCATACCCAGAATCTGGGGGGACAGAGGCTCCTGTTTGGGACTCAGATGACACCACACCCTGGCAGTGTGGTCGGCCAGACCAGAGGGACTCTGAGCTGCTCACGTGTGACCTGCGCTCCCTGAAGAGCTGTCCGATGCTAAACCGACCTGTTTCCTCAGCAGCTTCTCTGCAGTGATCGCCTGGTATCGAAAAATAACTTAGAAATGCGAGAGGGACGAAGGAAGGCGGCATAGGGCTTCTCAGCCCCGCTTCTGCGCGTGGGGCTTTTCCGCGCCCACGTCAGGCAGGGGCGCGGAGGCGCGGGGGGCTGGTGCCACATGCACGCTCCCCACCCACGCATGCGGCGGGCAGATGCGCCGGGCTTTGATAACCGGGAAGCCCCAGAACAGACCGTGGAGGGGAAATTATCTGCAGATGTGTCACAGAGAGAAGAGTCAACGTGCTGCCAATAAATTAGTCAAAATTACGTTTCCCCAGATCAGCTTTATCTTCTGAAGTATGAATTACGGCGCTAGGCATGCAATCTACATTTTCCAAAGCCTTCAAAGGCAAGACACAGAGTCCTGGATGTTCTTGGCAAATTTGTGTTTTTCTGTAAAGTTATTCACGAGAGCGCTGAGGAGTGTTCCGAGCGCTTGCCATTCACTGGGGCGGGGGGCGGGAGTCGCACAGCAGCACGGGGCCGCAGGGCCGCCTGGGGGCAGACGCCCAGGGTTGCTGCTGGTCACAGCCGGTTCAGAGAAAACAGCTCCCCTCCCCTGCCACGTGGGTCCACGTTTTCCCACCTGACACTAAACATGCCACAGCTGTGGCTCTTCCGGACCAGTGTGGACAACCTGGTGACCTTTGTGTAAACCTCTCCCAAGGCAGATTGAACTCGTGTGCTAATCATACATTTTCCCAATGCCCCTGACACCACGACGGTGGAGCAGGGAGATTCCTTCTTCAACTCCCACTTCCAATGAGAAGAAACCAAAACACAGAAGATACTCAGGTCAAACCTTCCGCCCTACTGAGATATCAGGAATGAGGCCACGTAACTCCTCAGGCAGGAAAGTTTTGTTCTGTCGGGACTAGACCTTTTCAGAGCAGTAGTTCCTAATCTAAGATGCGTCTGTTATCTCAAGGAATGTTCAATCTCAATTTCTAAGACATAATGCAAAATAAAGCCCCCAGAAAAATGCTAAGAAAATATACACATATTTCTTTTAAAAAAAAAAATCCCTTGCATGCTGGGTTTTGAATTGGTGAACTAAATTTTTGTCCTCGCCTTAGAATACACGTTCACTGGAATATAAAACACTTAACAAATTGACAAGATAAACATGCAAGGAGTGAAACAAGCCTCCTGTTTTCACATGGCTCCCACCGGACCCCTTCAAAATGCCCTTGAGCATCACAGGGCAAGCGTCGGCCTAGGCGTCCGTCCAGACCTGGAGTGTGGCCAACCCTAACCCTAACCCAACCTTAACCCTAACCCTACCTTAACCCTAACCCTAACCCACCCTAATGCTAACGCTAACCCTAACCCTAGCCCTAACCCAACCCTAACCCTAATGCTAACCCTAACCCACCCCAGTGGTGGCCCTGCCGCATCCAGACACCTTTGACCTTCCGATATGTGAGTCAGGCACCACTTAGCAGACCCCACAACAGGGGGTGAACAGTGTCTCCTCCAAAGGTATGTGCACCTGGAAACTGAGGGTGTGACCTTGTTTGGAGGAAGGGACTTTGCAAATGTAAATAGTGGTGTCAAGGGGGCTTATTCTGGGTTGGGATGGGCCCTGCATGTGTGGGGAGTGTCCTGGGGGACTCAGAGGGAGCTGAGACCTGCGGGAGAACGCCACGTGCTGACGGAGGCAGACACCGGAGCGATGCACCCACAGGCCAGGGACAGCCGGGACACGTGCCCATCAGGGCACATTCTCACACTCATTGTCAGAGATGACACCATTCTGCATAAAAACGTGTGACCCTGATAAACACAGAGGCCCAACATGGTTGAACTCACAGCAGAATCGTGTTCAAAAGGGAAACAATGCCCAGCTCCCAAGGAGAGAGGAGGAGGAACTGCGATGCGGGGTCCACGGGGCCCTGCCAAGGAACCTGCGGATGGAGCCCAGACCACCTCTCGGGCAAACCCCTCCTTCCCCTCCGTGGTCACCAATTCCTGGTAAACTCTCCAGGCTGCTGCCCCCCGTAACTGACCCCGTTTCCCTGCTCCTCTGCACCCCAGGGCTCAGCCAGGACACCCACCCCGAGCCCCCACACCATCCCCGTCTCCCCACCGTGTCCCGACTCTCCGGGAGCCGGGCTGGTTCTCCTGGGATGGCACTGAGCTGGCCAGAGGGGAGGGGGCTCCGCTGCCAGGCCCCCTCCCAAGCTAATATTTTTGTCCGTTATTCGAACAGCAGGATTTTGCGTGGAACATGTCCACGGTGCCTCAGAAGTTCAGCCACTCCCTCCCGCCCCTGGTCTGCCCCAGGGCATTTCCTGGCAGCCCCCACAGCCTGGCTTTGCAGCAAGCAAAGCCCCAGAGCACCCCCAGCCCGGCCTCGCCAGCCCCGCATGGGGACCGGCTGTGGGGCCCTTGCAGACAAGGTGTGCAGGAGCCCTGTGGGGACCCTGGGAGCCGTTCTGCCCCATTGCTTCACGGCAAAAAGAAAATAACAATAATTTCTAAGACTTGCAGATTCAGCCTCCCAAAGTACTTTTCCAGGACCACGCTTTGAAAGAACTCTATAGAAAACATGATCCTGGTGACACGAAACTGCCGACATCCTCATGATTTAGGGGGCGAGACCACTGAAGGACTTCTGGAAGGGTTTTTTGTTTCTGAAATTTCAGAAGAAGAAAAAACACACCTCTGAGCTGAGACTACGCCAGCGGCGCTCAAAATTCCACGAGCTTTGCTGGTTCCTGCTTGTCCTGAGCGTGGAAGAGAGTTTGCTGTGAGGGTCTTTGGCTGGGTGCCCCGTCATCAGGGGTTGGCTCTAAAGGGCGCACCTACAGCTCAAGGTCTTGTACATTTTCTACAGAACGCAGAGGAGATATTCTAGAACAGTCTAGAACAGTATGCAAGTGAATGAGCGAGTCGCCAGAGCATTTCTTTGAGGCACACGGGGGTTGTTTCAGAACGGGCGTGCAAACTCCAGGTACTAGAGAGCACAGAGTCGCCCCAGCATGTTTCTGTGCACTGAGCATCTACCCAGCACCCACTGTATGCCTGGCCAACACTGGGCTCTACAGAAAGAGAGAGGAAGGGGGGAAGTGCGTCTGTCCCCACACAGCTCACACATGGCAGGCGCACACAGGTCTGCCGTGGAGGCCCGCGCTAGGTGCAGAGTGTGGGCACAGTCACCCTGCCATGCACCCAGACCCGAGGGCTGTCGGGGGCGCACAGGAGCCTCGAGTCCGGCGTGCTCTGGAGCTCATGCTGCGGCGGCCGCTGAACCCACTCTGGTGAGAGGGATTGCGTCTTACCGAGGGACGAGCCAAAGCTGCCTTTTTCTTGCACGGTGTGGGGTGCCCAGCGCTGCTCCAGAAACTGACCGCAGAACTGCAAAATGGAACGGGAGGAGCTAAAACCTCAGCCTTCCCTGAACAGAGTAATAGTTCAGCAAATTCAATTCTTTAAAGAATGTTCCAGTAAGCTGATGAGGTTTCAGATGGCTATTGATCCAAACTCTCATCTTTATCCACAAATTCTTAATAGCAAAATGCCGAAGAAAATCGATGTCCTTCCCACCTCCCCTCTGCTGTCCTTGGGAACTCAGCACTAGACAGCAAAGAGCAGTGTTTATTTCCTTCAGGAAGACACAGAAGACCAGACCACGGTGGGCCAGACCGCTGGAGAGTTCCCCACTCGCCCGTGTCCTAGGAGCACGTTGTAGCCCGGTCGGGCTGTAAAGCGGATCCTGTCTCAGGGACATGGACCTGCTCTCCCGCCCCGCATCTGGTCCGGCGAGGAGTGTTTGGGTACCACGGTAACGGGCAGTGGCCGCGTTCTGGGCGGCCCGCGCCGAGCACGTTGATGTTTCATTGAAGAACTGCCACAGCCGCATGACAGTTATACTATATCTTACGGGTAAGGAGACAGGACGATGTGCTAGATTAATACTTTGCCTTTTTAATCTATTAATCTACCACCTCTGGGACATGATTTTAAATCCACTCCAGAGCAAAGTGACTGAAAATCATTCCGGTCTGACAGCTTTAAAAGATCACAAGTGAAATGTGCTAAGAAGGTCTCAACCCGTTGATAGCAAACAAGGACAGCTATTTGGGAATTCACCTGGCCCCGGAGAATGCTCCACACCCTTCCTGGTGAGGGTCCGACGCCGGCGTCACGTGCCTGCAAGATGTCCCTGTCGGACGGGTTACGGGGACGGAGGCTCATGTTCTATCAGGGCTGCCCGTGTGTCTGTCACAGGTGCATTTCGAGGATCGGCGGAGTTCCTGGGACAGATTTGCCCCTGCGTGTGGGCCTGTGTGGCGGGCACCGTGCGGGCAGGTGAGAGGAGGGACGCGGAAGCCGGACGCTGATTGCTGGAGCCCGATAGCAGGGCAACGAGAAGGCTTATTTTTTCCAAAAGCTTAAATTTTGATGAAACTGGAGCTGAATGTGTTTGGAGGTCTTGCCTCTCTGGTCAGCTGGTCAGACTCACTGTCCACTGGCCAGACTGTCCCATGTCCAGTGGTGGGCTGTCCACCAGGCTCCACACGCGGGTCTCACAGTCTACAACTGAAGCTTCTCCAGCCCCCATAGGCCTCGAGGTTGCGCCCGTGGCACAGACGCACCACCAAGCCCTCGCCAGCACCCACCATTTCACGGGGAGGGCAACCAGACGCAGGGTCGGCACCCTAAGGACAAACACCCCCTTCTTGCAGTGGTCATCTGCAATGTGTACATACCATCGTTTGCATGAAAGAGACTGTTTTTTGGTGTCTTGGAAACTACAAATTAAATTAAAGCATTTAGTTTTTGATACACAGCAGTCACCTGTGTCCCCATCTAAAGCTGCCACACACACCGTGCGTGAGGTGAGAGGGCAACGGCCGTGGGGGGCGCCGTCACAGGGCAGAGGCCAAGGCTCGCGAGGGGCAGACAGCGCTAATGAGCTGGAGGCCGCCCAGTGTGGCAGGGTGACCTCTGCATCATCACCAGCCCAAAGGGCCACACCCCAGCCGGCTTGGCCAGGCCGGCACACAGCGGGGTCCAGAGAGCTCTGGCACCATGACACGATCACATTGAAAATGTTGAACAGCCAGCCCCAGATGTGCAACCGAAATTCTGCCCAGTGTGTTTCCTGGACAGAGATTCCAAAACCAAACTTCCTAGTTCAAAACCAGACACTGGGCAGCCTCACTTCTCCGGGTCGGGCAGGGGAGAGGCGCAGGGAGTGGGAGAGGGTCTGACACTGAGTCTGGTGACCTCCCTGGCAGGGAGGGAGTCTCTGGCGCTGAGAAGGCCCTGCAGGCTGTGGGGCCTCTCCTTCCCCGGCATGGGCTGCGTCCCTGCTGACCGAGGGGCCTGCCCGTCCACCGTGCGGCACGCACTCTCCTGGCTGGAAGGCTCGTCCAGCAGAGCAGGTTTCTGAGCAGGGATCTGCGAGGTCCCTGCCGATGCTGAGCAGGGACCCTGGAGCAGCACAACCAGGACATGCCCGAGGCAGAGGACAGCGGGCGGGAGGCTCTGTGTGGATGTGGACGCCCGTGGGCAGGGCAGCTCTCTGGGGCCACAGTGATGTGCCCTCCACGCCCCGTGCCAGCTCTCGTGGCTGGGGCCTGGGGAGGTGTGAGCCGTGAACCGGAGTGTGGACCCCGGGAGGGAAGGATGGGACACAGGAATGCGATGAGCTCAGAGCAGGACAGCAGAGCCTGAGATGCTCGCGGCCCGCAGGTGGGGAGGCCCCACCGGCTACTTGGAATTCAGGTGTGGCCACCCAGAGGTTGGCGGCTCCCGGCGGAGTCTTGGGAGTGATAAAAACAGGGATGCCGGTGAACAGGGACATGTCCCCTCTCCTGACTCTCTGCCCCTCCTGGCCTCTGTGATCACCTCCCCAGTTAGCTCTTGGCCCCCAAATCCTTTATGGGGAAGCCACTTTGGGGAAGTCGAGATAGAAGACTGTAAGGCATGAATGAAGGGAACCGTCACCTCCTGGGAAAAAAATGAAAGGACGGTCGATACTGACCTGGGGACGGAGGGGAGTGGGAAGATGGGGTCTTCCCTGAAGGTGGGCAGAGGGCCTGGTGGGGAGGGCACAGAGGCAGGGGCTGCCTGGAGCAGGATCGGGGTTCAGATCTCAGAAGATGCCTCCTCTTCGAGGTTAAATGTCTGGTGTCCTTAAGTACTAAGTCTGACATTTCTCTTTGACATTTCTTGTTTTATTTTTATTGTGAAGACACATCCTCAGTCTTGCAAATGCACATTTTGGCTTGTGATTATCTTTTGAATATTTTTAGAGCAATTGTTGTAAACCATGAATAAGTCAAAAATTCATGTTATTTTCAAATATGAGTTCCGTCATGAAAACAATGCAGCGCAGACACCTCAAAATATCAACAAAGTGTCTGGGAAGGATGTGGCTAATGAACACACAGTATGTCAATGATTTGAGAAGTTCTGTTCTAGTGATTTTAATCTTGAAAATGAGCCATGTGGGTTACCTGAGATCAAGGTGGATAATGAAGAGCTGAAAGCCGTAGTGGAAGCAAATCCATCTGAACCTACCCATGAATTAGCAGCAAGGTCTGACGTTACTATTCCAGCAATATTGGATCATTTGAAACAAATGGGCAAGGTAAAGAAGCTGGATAGATGGGTTCTGCATGAATTAAACCAGAGTAAAAAGAGAAATCATCTCAAAGCTTGCCTTTCTTTGCTGTTACGACATAAAGGTGAATCATTTCTACCCCATATTATTATGTGTGATGAAAAATGGATTCTTTTTGACAATTTCAAGTGTTTGGCACAAGGGTTGGATAAAGATGAACTGCTGAAACACAGTCCAAAACTGAATATTCATCCAAAAAAGCTAATGGTGTCTGTCTGGTGGTCCAGGGCTGGTATTATCCACTACAGCTTCCTGAAACCTGGTCATTTGATTACAGTGGACGTCTACTGCAACCAGATGGATGAAATGATGAGGATGCTTGTGATTAAGCAGCCGAGGTTGGTCATTAGAGACAGGCCAATCCTCTTGCAAGGCAACGCTCGACCACATGCTGCACAAACAACGCTGCTCAAACTACAGAGGCTGGACTTGGAAACTCTCTGTCATCCACCATATTCACCAGACCTTGCACCAACTGATGGCCACCTCTCCCAGGCTTTGGACCACTTCTTGGAAGGAAAAAATACTCAATTCTCAACAAGTTGTGGACAACGCCTTTCATGATTTCATCTCCACTTGCTCTCCAGGCTTCTTCGCTGCTGGCATGAACCAGCTACCGTTAAGATGGCAAAGCTGTTTATGCACACACTTTGATTAATTGTGCTGTTTCTTGTTGAGACATAATAACTACACTTTTGATTCGAAATCAGAGATTTCATATTTAATGGCCTAATAAGAACAATGATGAGGGAGAAAACACTGTGAGAAAATGCCATGGCAGTGGTCAAGGGTACTAAAACAAACCCTATTGTCACAATAGAAAAAACGTTTGGCTTCGCCTGTGTTTGGGAGACACCGCACTTTTACAACAACTGAGTACTGCGATGAGCAAGTTTATTTTGATTTGCTCAGGTGAGGTGAGCATTTCTTTTCTTCCATCAAATCGCCCTACACAGTCCCTGTTTTCCTCCCTCACCTGACGCATTCCGCATCAGTCGCTCCTGTACTTAGAAGAGAATTGCTGGACCTTCCCATCGTCCCCCAACTCAACGAGCTTCTCCAGATGTTGGATCAGAATAAAAAATCTACAGGAAAAAACAGCTGGACATTAAATACAGCCAACAGACTGTTTGGGGAACAATTCCACATTGTCACATTAGTTTTCAGTAAGCACTGCCGTGACACTTCCCTCCAGCAGCGATGGCCAGGCGAGTGAGGCAGGTGTCGGGGCGTCAAAGCTCTTCCCCCCGCCAGCCCCCCCAGGCCCTTCCTTCCCCCCGGGAGCTCCCTGCAGCTGCCCCAGCTTCTGCGGGACCTGACCTGTGATTTCTGGCTCTGCCGCTGACCTCACTGGGTGCTGGGTCCTTCCACCCAAATCTCACTTCCGTCTCCTTAACAGTGACCTCCTTGGCAGACCTAGAGTGACCTGGCAGATTTTCCCTTAGGAAACCAACTCACTCAGGTGACTTACAGTTTGAAGAGAAGTCCCCCTTTGAGACAGGAATCTGTGTGGTCACTCTCAGTGACCTGCCAGCACTGTCCTGAAGGCCTCGGGTGCGACGATCCCCAGGACAGGGCACCCTGACACCCTCACTGCAACCTCAGTGCTTCTCCAGGTGCGGGGCCGGAGTGCATGGGGGCCATGTGAGTGCGCGACAGTCTGCACACACGCCGTGCCAGGCTGCCCTTCCCCGCCAGAGGCCAGCTGAGGTCCAGGGCTGGTGTGCACTGGGGTTTCCCCTGAGACCCGGCCACCCCATCTTCCCCTCCTTAACTCCAGCCTCAGGGCGTGTACACCGACACACCTCACCTCCTGGCCAGAAAGCTAAGCGGCTTTCATGCGTGTTAACGTCCACGAACAAGCGTGCTGGGCGTTTCTCTGCCAGAGAGGTGGAATACACGGTTCTCTGTCCAGAGACCAGCCTCCAGCGGCCACGACGGCCCGTCCCAGAGGCAAGGCCCGGAAGACCCTGCTTCTTGGGAACAAGAACCCTTGGCCTCAGGGCTGGGAATGGACAGCATGAGCCTGTGCTCCTTCTAGAATCCCAAGTCCCCGAGTCCTGGTTCTGAAATGTCGGCATTCCCCTGGTCCCCAGGCTCTTCAGCCCAAAAGCTACCACCGTGGACGTCACAGCATCTCTCTGGGTCACCGGGTCTCCACTGTGTGCTGCTACACCTGGGAGGCACCGGTCACCGCCATCCTTTCCAGGGCAGCAGGGGTGCGTCCCCCCAACCTGGGGCCACAAGCCCCCACCCCGAGGCCTTCGTCACGCACCCCTCCGGAGCTTCCTCTCCAGGGACTCACTCTTCCAAGAGGCTGCGGGCTGACCCAGGGCACTGCTCACGTCAGCTCAGCGGGGTTTGCTGGGCCCTGCGGGCAGGACCTGGGGTCGGGGAGGGCAGCGAAGGGACAGCCGACAGCACGTGACCCTGGTGGCCAAGAGCTGCCAACCCGCCAACCTGTCACTCGCAAGATTGTTAAACAAAATTTACAGCAAAATGAAACCAAGAATATCTTCCTGTAGTTTTAGTAACTGTGCATGTCTGCATGTATTTCAGGTCTGGTTAAGTTCGTGGTCAGTTTATGCCTATACATGTGTTCACTCGTTATTGATAAAAACTGAGAAAATACGTGAAGTCACGTGTGATTTGACTAGCCCATAATTTTAATATTTTGGGTATTCTATTTTAGTCTTCTGTGTGCATTTTTAATACAATTAGGGTCACACCGTGTGAGATTTGGGGTCGTGTTCCTTCACGTACTCTTATGAAAAATTCCACGTTTGGCCTTCTGTCATTTTTGCCTTAAAGAAAACGTCTCTGATGTTTCCTGCCTTTCACTGTCTGGACTATGCTTAGTTTACGTTCTTTTTTCTAGAACTCTGCAGTGCGCATCAATCCTGCCTCAGTTCTTTGCATGGCTGCCTTAAGTTTAGAAGTTTGTTAATTCATATTTTATTGTAAAAGTCAAAATCACTGTAATCCCCTAACACGAGATAAAATCTCGCATATTCTTACTGTCTTCCAACATCCCAGTTTTCCTCGATAGGTCTGAGTTGGAGGCACAAGTCCGCCTGCCCGGCAGAGCCGCGGCCGCCCCATCCTGGTTTGCCACCGCTGCGCCGGCATCCTGTGGGATTCATTCCATGTGACCTCGGACCCCCAGCCAGGCCCGGCCCCGCTGCCCCCCCCGCCGTGTTGCCGGAACTCCCAGGCTCCTCTTGCGCCTTCGGGTTGTGGAGCTGATCGTTCCAAAAGGTAACCACCAGGTGGCCCGTGGGCAGAGCGCCGTCTGGGTGCTGCGTCGGTGTCCACGTGAAGCTTTCAGCTGCCGTCACCAAAGCCCTGCGCCGACACGATAACTCTTTGTTACGTCTCTGTGATTAAAAATTTTTTTAAAAATTACAAGCACAATTTTTCCTGGAATATGCTAAGCATTTAAAATTTCCTTTTTTTAAAATAGAAAATTTTTCTCCCATTATATTTCTGATATGCTTTTCTTTAAGATGATGTAGGTTCTTCTATAGGAACATGTTTGATTCCCAGTCTAAATTCTGCTCTCTCCTTTCCCTATCAACTTATATCATCATTTTCCAAAAAACCTCAATTAGCTTCATTTTTTCTGAATATTGAAAAAAGTGTGTTCTTACTGAAATCAGACAACACCAAAAGTTACATAGATGAGCCCAAACATCATATACGAACCCACCACAGGGAAAAATGTAGTGTTAATGTTTTACCATGTATCTTTTTGGTATTTTTTTTGCTATGTGATATACCTCAATCCACGCATTTAACATTCATCAAATATTTCTTGTCAACTTATTATATTGGCCTTAGAGTATATCGCGGTGCTGGTGTGCGGAGTACAGCACTCCCGAGTTACTCACCGGTCGTTTTTCCTCCGTAGTTACATTAGCTGAGTGCATATTTGTTCCTGTTTGTGTTCAGTTTTAGGGTTGCATTTTATCTTTTTAAAAATTTAATTGTATCTTCGACCACGTAAAACATTGCAGAAATCGGCACTTGCTCCCCGCAAAGGCGAGTCCAGCGAGCTCTCGCTCCTCCTGGTCCCCTCCAATGACCCTGGTCATCATCGCCCTAGGATGTGCTTTCTGGGTTCCTTCTGCCAAAGTAAGCAGACGTCTGCATTCATACTTCCCCTTCTCTCTACACACGCGAAGGGAACCGAGTGCACACGCATGGTGCACATGCCCTGCTGGCCGCACTTCAGGGCACGCTCTGCGGACCCACTGCATGCTGTCTGCCTGCTGCTCCTGCGACCACACAGCTGTGAGGGCGGCACCTGCCACGGTCACCATCTCGAGCCGCGGGTGCCGTGGGAGTGTCCGGGGCTGCCACGGCAGAGTGCACAGGCCTGGGGCTTTGAAACAACAGACGTTGATTCTCACACAGTGCCGGGGGTTGGGAGTCTGAGTTCACGCTGTTGGCAGGTCCACGCTCCCTCCCAAGGCTCTAGGGGGACCCTCCCTGCCCCTCACAGGGTCTGGAGGCCCCAGGTGTTCCCGTCTTGCAGCTGCCTCAGTTTCCGCGTGGCCTCCTCCCTGTGTCTGTGTCCAACCTCGCTCTGTCTCACTCGTGTAAAGACACTTGTCACAGCACGCATGGCCCACCCAGGACGTCCATCATAAGCTCCTCACCCCAAATCCTTAACTAAGTTACTTCTGCAAAGACCCATTTTCCAGCTAAGATCACACTCACGGGTTCTGGGGGTTCGAAGTGGACATCTTCTGGGCCGCCGTAAAGCGACTTTCGATGCCTGGTGAGAGGCAAACCCTGGAAGAAGGGTTCAGGGTTGCAGGGTGACTGACTGCCCGCGTAGACCTGCTCGACACTGCCTGGTTCCACTCCGCAGAGCGCTGCTCTGGCAACACCGCCGACGTGGAACATCCGCTTACGTGGTTAAAGACAATGTATGTGTGTTTTCCAGTGAAATGTCTTTTTCTGACCTTTGCCCATTTTTCTAATGAATGTTTTGGTCTTTTTCTCCCTTGATGGTATAAAATATTTTTGTAGGGGTCTTAGCCCTTAAGCTGTGGTAAGAGTTGTTAATATTTTTCCCAGTTGGTCATTACTTTTGATTATGGTGGGGTATTTTTTGGGGGGGCGGGAGGTAAAAAAACATTTATGTGATATTGAAATTTAATTTTTTTCTTTATTTTATTGCATCTTTATTTGAATCATAATTGGAAGATTTTCACTACTCAGGTCAAAAAGTTACGTGTCCGTGTATGTGTCCAGTACAATTATGGTCTTGTTATTTTATATACAGATTTCTGACCTATTTGGAGTTTGTTTTGCTGTTGGGTTAAATATGGGTCAGATTTTGCAGGTTTCTTTCCCAGTGGCTATTTGATTCCCTTAAGGTCATTTTCCTTTGCCGCGAAGGTAGATTCCAGCTCTCTCGTGGGGCACCGTGGGTCCCACGTTCTCTGGTCTATTCCTGTCCTCTCTACTCCAGGGCACGGACCATTTGCCCAGTCCTGCTGGAACCACATAATGTTAATTATAGAGATTTTACAGCTTATTTTTATGTCTAGTAGGCCAGACATTCCTCCTTTCCTTCTACTATTTTTTTTTTTAGGGATTTTCTAGATATTCTTCCATTATTTTCCCATATAAACTGTAGAATCAACTGCATAGCTGTTAGAAAATACTTGCTGGCATTCATATTGGATTTGAGCTCAATGTATATATTAGCTCTGTTATAACTGGTGGCTCTATGGTTTTGTGTCTTCCTAGGATGGAGGAGTGCCTCTCTGCTGGCGCAGGTCTACCGGGGAGCCGCCGGAAAGTGTTTGAAA
>RJWJ010032043.1:0-18740 GCA_004363605.1 Indri indri
TACTTTTACATTTTTGATACTTGATCCAAACATCCTTAGATACTTATAGTCTAATTTGAAACATGCAGAGGAAAACAATAAACATTCATATTACATTGATATATTTAACTATATAATATTGCATATAAGCCAATGATAAATAAAACTATTATATTATTATAATATGACTATTTTTGTAAGCTTGCTGTAATGAAAGCTTTTTATTCTTGACTCCGTATTTTATTTGAAAAAACAAAACAAAAACACAAAAACTTAAAACTCCTCAATAAGAATTATTTTTAGTTTTCTTCTAAAACCAACCTATTTATTTAAAGGTCTGTGCGTAAGACTGAAAATAAAATAATGAAAAACGTATTCATAGTTTTATTATAACTTAATAGGGAAAACATAAACTGTTAGAGGAAAGGAAAGAATAATCAATATTGCATCCTTCTAAATTCCTAGCCTTACTACAACCATTATCTTTGAGACAACTGACAAGTAAATTTAACTTTCAAGAGCTCAGGGTTTTTTGTTTGTTTGTTTGTTTGTTTTCCTGAAAGGAAAAGTTTAGACCAGAGGCCACTGAAGATCCCTTGAAGAGCTAAACTTTAATGACATATGAGAATAAAATTGTGAAATTCAGGCTGGAAGTTTGTTTCATTGTGAAAATACAAGAGATACCCTTAGAATATGAAACTGGTAGATTATTTATTACCTAAAGCAACAAACTATCCCCACGAAGCTGATTTATACATCCAACAAAGACAAAATTAAGACAATTTTAAGATATATCTATTTTTGTATACTTGACATTTGTTAAATTTCTGTCATGTTTTAAGCAAAATGTTAAGATTAAAAGATTTAATCTCCTTCATCTTGTGAACTCACCATAAGATGATACACAGAGGTACATAAGGCATTACACAATCACTATTTTATAATAAATACCTGACTTAAGACCTTTACTGTTTTTAGTTTTTATATCTATGTACTTTCTGTAAGATGTGAGCATTAAAATGGATAATCAGTTCAAGACACAGACATTAATCTAAACAAACTTTATTTTCTCAATATTAGTAATTCCCTTTTATACCAAAAGCTCATAAGCTTCAAACACATAAGGCGAAACATGTCAATTTTTTATTATGACTATAAACTGCAATTAAATTATTCAATAATCAGCTTATAAGCATATATGTAGTTGATCTGATTCTCAAAAAACATTTCAACTGTTAGAAGCCTCTGGTTGTACTAGAAAAAAAATTGAATGGTCTTAATCAAAAGTCAGAATTTCTTGAATTATCTATATGGTTTACTCCAAAATATAACGGTGATTCATAGTAACAAGAATATTTTAAATGCATCTGCCCAGATACTTTAAAGCTACTGTTAAAGCAGAAAAAAAAGCACTTCAATTAAACTGATACAACACATTATCTTTATCCCATGTAAAAACTTGGAAATCAGAAAATCATTAGCATTACACTAGGTAAAAATCATCATTTTATTTAAATTGTACATAGCATTACCATATGCAACTAAAACACTTTACAAATAAATCACAATAAATCCAATGTGATAAGATTTGATTCAGATACTTCACAGATTTACAGACCGTAAGTAAATTTCTATATCCATTAAATACCAGTCCTTGGTTCTACTCAAAAACAATGTTTCTCAACTTTTTTTAACAATCTTTTTTATAGACAGAAAAATTTTGTCTACCACAAGATTCAGAGTCCCTAACGTGGCAGTCCCTCATAGAAAAGTATATATTCTATTTAACCCCAGCAGCCAAGAAAATGCTATCTACCTTCTCTCTCTAAAGTCCGCAATGTAATTCTTTTCAATATATAAAATAACATGGCATATGGCTTCTCAAAATATTAATATAACCCAATAAGATATCTTATTCCCCAAGAGTGGGCACTACCCTAGTGGATATTTGTCTAAAATATTCAATTTTTTAAAATGCAACACTTTCTGCCTCTACAAATAATAGTATCATCACAAAGAAATGAAAAGAAAACATTTACTCAACCCCACAAAAATATGCCTCAAAGAACACTTTAAAAGTTCAAATTATCCTCAGATCTATCCTCTTATCTGGTCTCTGCAGTAACCCTATCAGTGGGGGTCAAGGAAATGGACATCACCCACTGTAGCACACCAAGTTCTCCACAATATGCTCATTATTCTCCTATGAGTACTCTACATGCCAACCAAACTACACTTATTCATCCAACAAAGATTTTTTTAAGCACCTACTATGTGTTAGGCACTGTTTTATACATGAGTTTTCTCCTACGCTTTCTCAAGGTGTGTTTCCTATATCAAATTTTTAAAAATGAGAGTGAATTATTCAAAGGTCATCCTAAAACTAAGGCATTTCCTATGGAGTTTTTTCCTCAGAATTTTCAATTTCTCTATTTATTCTTATTCATGGAAATATCAGTACGAATTCAGCTGAAACTATATAGCCTCTATGATGATGATTCCCAAATTTCCCTTTCTAAATCTAAATTCCCTCCCTAAACTCCAGGCTTAAATTAAGAAACACCTGCTAAGAATCTTCACTTTAAGGTGAATATATTCAAATCTAAAAATCAGCAACTACCTCTACAAACACACACGACACATACACACTCCTCTCTCTGCCTCTTTACTGTTAAATGGCATCAGCATCCTTCCTCGTGTCCAGATTCGAAACTTCTAAAGCAACTCTGATTCCTTCCTATCTTCCTACCCATAAAATCACTGCCAAGTTGTATACTGTATCTCCAAATTATTCCCTAGTTTCCCATTCCTTTGATTACTCTAGTTCAGGCCCTCTTTCTCTCTCATACTGTTCCAATTCTTCCTGTAACTATGGAAAGATTCATCTTCTTAATAGGCTCTTTCTTCCTAAATCATAGGCTTACTCATTTCACTCCAATAGCTCAAAAGTCTACAAATGGCTATCCAATACCAAGTGAAGTACAAACTGTTCAACTTCAAAGACCACCTCAAAAGACTCCAACCTACCTTTTCAGCCAAACCAGACTGCTTGTTAGTCCACAAATAAATACCATCTGTGCTTGACCACTTCTCTCAATACATTTATCACTCCATTTCTGCTTATCAAAACACTATTCGGCTCTGAGGTCCAGTCTAAAGTATATTTGCCTAAAGCCATTTTTATACCCCTTAACTGGATATATTACCTCCCTCCTTTAAACTCCTCTACATTTAGATGTTAATCTTTCTCTATCTCACAGCACTTTTTTTTTTTTTTACATGTTCCCTATAGTAAGCCATAAAATCCTCCTCTAAAGGACCAAATCTTGCTGGTTTTTATATCCCCTATAGCACTGTTAGTAGAGTACCTTGCATACAGTAGGGAGTCTGTAAGTGTTTGTGAAGGTTAAACTAAAAGCTAGGGTAGTACTAGTTCTCTGGATTTCATATATATATATATATATATGTGAAAGCACCCTTCAAAATGTCAGAAACATATTAGCGCAGCAATGAATCTTAACCTTATATCCTTATTCTTAATCTAAGGGCAGTACCATTAGTCTAAATTTAACATCCTTATGAAAACTGTTTCCATTACAACTATCTATTATACAAGTTAAGGGGGATGTTTGATATCGGAAAGCTCTAAAGGCAATCTGAAAAAATGAGTTTAAGAGTATGAGGAAAATGCTCAGTCGTAGTAAGGAAGAAAGTCATCTTTTCCTTAAAAACAGAAGACAAAAAAGAATGGGTAGAGAAACAGCATCTACAATCCTAGGATGGTAAAGGACAAATACACGGTAGCCTTAAGGTAAAAAGTAAAGAAAATTATTTTGAGATGAATTTTCTTGGATGAAAAAAATCCTCAGATATCTAATTCCCTAAGGTCACAAAGTGATGAGTGAACTCAAAAATATATATATTCAATTCTTCCAATAAAGTAGTAATCAAGGCTATCTAATGAGGAAGGCGGTAAGCCTCAAGCAGTATGTTAAAATGCCAAGAAAGAGAAGCTAAGGGAAAATATATTGGAAGTCTAGAAGACATGAACAATTGCAGAGCAGCAATAAAAGCACAGATGAAATTAGCACAAATTTGTAGTATGCTCGAGTAACTTTTCCTGTAAACTTGGACTCTTCTGGCACTGCACAGAAGCTTTAATTTACCAAGCTCCTTTCCTACATGGAAGAAGAAATCAGTGAGTCCACAAGTTACCAGAAAATAGCTTTGTATCTATACTAGCGAGAGGCTTTGAAAAGTATATGTGCAGGAAGTTCCTAAAAACAGGGAACTGTTTTCGTACAATTGTTTAGTATCTAACTTAATAGAAGACAGCTGAATTTTCATATTTGCTTCTGCATTCAATCTGTTGCTGTATATTGTTTTGGTTCATAGTCTATGAAGATTATTACTTAATACAGTTACTTATAAATTAGATGAAACATAAAATCTGACAACATCTATAAACATCCAACCAATGTCTATCATTTACTCATGCATATCATGAGTCCTATCCTGCAATGGTCATTTGAAAAAAACATTGGTTCACTAAGCAATGCATATTTAAGATATTAATGCATTTCATTTACAACATCAAAATATCACATTCCTTAAAACATCATTATGCAGTAAAGGATTAACTTAGCAGGGCTATGTTGTCCAAATTCTGGATATTCCAAAAGACAGATTTGGCCCTTGCCCAGCACCTAGAAGTTAAACTCTAAGCCCTTGAAATATCCTGTTTAATAACAGTGCCTTTGTTTACCAGAAGCCTTGAGCCACAACAGACACTTTATGCTAACAATGTAATTTTTGGTGGAGGCCTTAGTCCACACAATATCAGTTTGATTCTAGAGGTTAAACTCATGAAGTTACTAAGGTCAGCCACATGGGTACTTTAGGCTTACATGATCGACCCCCAATAAAAACCCTGGACACCAAGGCTCAGGTGAGTTTTCCTGGTTGGCAATACTTCATGTGTGCTGTCATACGTTGTTGTTGGGAAACTTAAGCACTGTCCATATGACTCCTCCGGGAGAGGACAACTGAAAGCTTGCATCTAGTCTCTCCTGGACTCTGCCCTATGCACCTTTTTCCATTGCTGATTTTAATTTGTATCCTTTTGCAATAATAAACTATTACACAGCTTTGCTGTGTTGTGTTTTATTAATCCTTTTAGCAAATCACTGAACCTAAGAGTGGTCTTAGGAACTTCTGACAACTATCAAGCTCATCAGAAAAGTCATTAAATATTCAGGAAGCTCTCAAACTTACAGTTGCAGATATAAGGCTTCCAAAATTCTAACTTTTGCTTGAAAGCCCAAATTTTGCCTGAAAGCACCAAATACTGCCAGTTATTTTCCTTAAAGTGACAGACTCACTTAGTTCTTTTTCAAAAACACAGCTGCCAGATATTCAAGTCAGAATAACCCCAGTTTTTCAGTCATTCTTCAAAGTAAAACCAGTGGGCCACAAAAGAAGTGGCTAGTTAAGCTCTAAACTCAAATAACCACATAACTGCTTTTTCTCAAAACACTGCACTTCTCAGGATTAATACTATGTGTACTTTCCATTTCAATACACAAAATACTAAAACGACATACACTCAAGGATTACAACTTAATAAAATTAATAACTTTTACTGCTCCATAGTAGACATTCTTAACTGAAACTGCCTTTCTTCTTTTTTTCTGCAAGCATGTGGCGGCAAAGAATACAATGACTACTAGTACAGTCTGGTGCATTAATTACTTGGTTATTAATTATTTGGTACATTAATGCAATTACTACATTAATTTATACCAGGGCATGGAAGTTTTACCTGTCACTGCTTTGTACTATCAATGCAACTGTAAAGAAAGTGAAAATGGCAAACGATGCCTTAGTATTAAGAAAATCACTTGACTTTACAGACCTCTTGAAACGATCTCAGGGGACCCCATGGCTTAGAACCAATACTCTTGTGAACACAGACTAGAAGGGACTGTCAATCTCAGGGAAGCCATTCCAATCTCTTTCTTAAACAGACTCAGCTAAGTCTGTCAGCTCCTACATGAAAGACAAGACCATCGCCAATACTGTAACCAAAATTTTAAGTCCATCCTCTATTTCTTCATTCCAAGCCTACCCAGCCTCTATTACTTATAAATTTTTGGTTACCACTGCTTTTTAAATAAGATCAACTCTGTTATAAGAAATAACTGTGGATTTCTAAAGAAATAACTTTGGATTTCTAAATAATTTATTAATTTGACCACCATTATATTCCAATACATTTCAGATTTTAACTTCCTAACTTTCACATTTTTCTTCTGCTTATAAACATTTTGATGATAAATTCTAGTCTCTTTACTTTTCTTTGGCTGAGTCATACACTTATAAAATTCCTTAAAATTCTTTAAAAATCCCTTACTTGCTATATGATGGTTTGCTATGTTCCTTACCTTTAACAAATTTTCAGAATTTACAAATTATTTAGGAATGTCTTACTTTCAAATACTTTTAACTTTAAAAAAAATGAACCTCAAACCAATTATCACCTAATTGATCTTCAAAATTAACAAGCTCCTTGACACCACTTGCCACAGCCAAAAACATAAGACTTCCCTCTAGTCAAATCATTAAAAGCACACCTTCCACTTTTTCCTCTAAAAGCCCTCCCTCCACGTCACCCAACAAGTAGCAGATATTTCAACTGGCACATACACATCAACCCTAGGAAAGGACCCTATAGCATACAAAAATTTAATGTATAATGAGAGGCACATCACAAAGAGTATTCATATAAATATTCAAATAAATATTGCTGGAACAACTATTTAGATGTTTAGAAAGTAATCAACTTAGATTTCTAAACCATACCAAAATAAGTGCCAAATTAAAGTATTATTTTTTAATCAAACTTCAACAATTATAGGTTTAGATATAAAATCTTGAATATGATAATCCTTACTTAAAAGCCAAAACAAAAACCAAAAAACAAAGAAATATACACACAAAGAAGATTGAGATTTGACAGTGCAAAGAAGATTGAGATTTGACAGTACAAAAAATGAATACGACTGGGTGCACTGGCTCATGCCTATAATCCCGGCAACTTGGGAGACTGAGGCAGGAAGATACCTTAAGGCAAGGAGTTCAAGACCAGCCAGGGCAACATCTCTAAAAAAAAATAATAAAAATCAGCTGGGCATGGTGGCACATGCCCATAGTCCCAGCTACTGGGGACACTGAGGCAGGAAGATCACTTGAGCCCAAGAGTTCAAGGCAGGAGAGAACTATGATTGTGTCGCTGCACTCCAGCAATAGAGACAGACCCTATCTCTTAAAAGCAATGAAAGAATATGTCAAAATAAAAGCAGGCAAAACACTAAATGCCCATATGTTGCTCACATAACACATGCAAGGATCATCACTATAGCTGTTTACAATATCGTAAGATAAAACTTATTTAATCACTAAAGATAAGGGTAAATAAATTATGTATATCCAACAGAAAAGTATGTACCTACTTAAAGCAATAAGGTAGTTCAAACATTCAGAAGTATACAAACACATTGTCTGTATATATTACCATAAACTTACCGTCGAGTCTTTGCACACTAATCTCACTCAATAGTCAAGTCCTATCTTGACTACCCTATTTAAAATAGCACCCTCTCTTCTGGTACTGTCAATATCACTTTATCTTTTCCAATTCTTTTTTCTTTTTTCCATAGCACTTATTACTTTCTAGCATTCCATGCTATTTATTTATCATATTTATTGCCTTTCTCCTTCTAGCGAAATGTAACCTGCAGAGGAGCAAGTATGTTCATTTGTTTTTTCATTTATCCTAAGCATATAGAATAGGTCCTGGCATAACACAGGTTCTGAAAAACTAATAAATCAATATACAAAGAAATGGTAAATAGCTGACCCTAGAGAGTGTAACTGGGGAACTGAGAGTCAGTGATTGAAGGGGATCTTTATAATTAAAGAGTACTTTTTTTATATATTGTATTTTCTCCCTGTGTGAAAATATATATTGTCTATTAGAAAACTTGTAACACAATGGTGTTTCTGTATCTAAACATACCTAAAAATAGAAAAGGCACACAGTAAAAATATGGTATCATAATCTCATGGGGTTGACCGAAAAGTCATTATGCAACATATGACTGTATGTTATACATACAATAAATGTATACATGTGTTATACATATGCATATTTATACATATATAAATACAAATGCACATATACATATGTACTAGCACTGGTTACTATTAGGAACAGTGAGATTAGGGAGGTATGAGAAAATGAAGACTTGTTCATTTTTGTTTTTTTTTTTTAACAACAGGTATCATATAACACCTGTTACATTGCTTGTAGCAAAATAATCCTCCAACCAAGAACAGCTAAGAAAGGCAAATAAAATATTAAAAATAAAAATAAGAAGAAATAGTGTCTGTTTTAAATCATCCAAGACGTACTGAGGCAATTGGAACTTAAGGAGTCAATATTGCAGAGAAAATGGAAACCTGAAGAAGTAAGGTGCCACTCAGCCCAGCCACTCTGCCACTTTTTCCCTCAGACTATTGATTTGTCTTTTGTGGTCACAAAGCAAGAGGTTGAGAATCCATTCAAAAGACCCAGGTCCCACTCCTGGATCCTAATAAGAGGAAAATAATCCAGCAGAACTTTTATCAGTCTCACAAAGCTAGTGAAATAAATATTAAGAGACTTGAGGGGCCAGGAATCTTTACATATTTCTCTCAATAGTTGCTAAAAGAAGAGGATAATAGAAAAAAAAATCAAATATAACCAAGATTCATAAATATAACAGACCTATAAAGAAAACTGCATCCAGCAACAAAAGAATATATAGGTTCTTTTCAAGTCAACAAGGAACATTTATCCAAAACTGACCATATGCTGAATCAAAAAGCAAGCCTCATTTCAAAAAAATCATTCAGAGTATGTTCTCTGGCCTCAATAGAATTAATCAAGAAATCAGGAATCCCCTAAAACTGTAAAAGTTCCCATGTCTTTGAAAATTAAACAACATACTCCTTTATAAGTATTGAATCAAAGAAGAAATCATGATGAAAATCAGTCATATAACAATTTGTGACTGTAGCTGACCTCATACTTTCAGGGAAATCTGTAGCTTTAAGTGCTTACATTAGAATACTGAGAACAATTATTTAAGTATCTACCTCAAGAAATTAGAAAATAAGCAAAAAGTTAAACCTGAAAAGGCAGAAAGAAAACAGAAAAGAACAGAATTAATGAAATCAAAAGCAAAGATATAACATAAAACTTGAGGAAAAAGTTAAAGATTGGCTCTTGGAAAGACTAATAAAATTGACAGATCCTAGCACAACATTGAACAAATGATGAAAAAGATCACAAATTATCAATTTCAGCAATGAAAAATGGACATCCTACAGATCCTACAGAAGAACAATTAATTATGCTATTATAGATCAAGAATTACAAGAATATAGAAATAAATCAGCGGGATAGAACTGAGATGTGCGCAACAAACTCACACAAACCTTGCCATTGATACATGACAATGTAGAACCTCAAAAAGATGGGCCTTTTAGTTGACGGAAATGAGTCAAATAGATATCCATATTTTTAAAAAGTGAATCTTGACCTTCCTTGCTCCAGAAGCACAAATCAATTCCATATTGTGGAATTGTGTTACATCAAAAAGAAAAAGACAAAACACTAAAGCTTCTAAAAAAACGCAAGCAAATGCATTCACATCCTTAGGGTAGGCAGATTTCTTAAACATGACCCCAAAAAGCACCAACCAAAAAGGAAAAATTGATGAAATTAAGAATTTCTGTTCATCAGAAAACAACAATACAAAATTGAATATATCTGTAAAATATACATTCAACAATGGACTCATAGCCAGGACAGAGAATAACTAAAAATAAACATGATAAAAGAAGACAAGCCAAAAGAAAACTGGGCAAAAGACTTGAACAGCCACTTTACAGAAGAGATTATCCCAATGGCCAATAAACATACAAAAAGATACCTTCATTAGGCATCATATCAGGAAAATACAAATTAAAACCGCAAGGGCTATTTCACCAGCCACCCACCTAAATCACTACAATAAAAAGAATAAACAGTATCAAGTGCTGCCAAGAATGTGAAGCAACTGGAATTCTCACACATTGCTGTTCTGAATGTAAACCGGTACAAACGTTTTGCAAAACTATTCAGCATTATCCACTAAGCTTATCATATCAATATCCTGTGACCTAACAATTTTAATCCTAGTATATAATATAAATGTATACATATGTTCATCAAAAGTCATTACAACAAGTTTCACAGCAATGCTATTTTTAATATCCAAAACTAGACATAACCTAAATGTCACATCTATCACTAGTAAAAAGGAAAATACACTGTGGTATAATCACAATGAGTAAAACAGTGCTACATGCAACGACATGGATAAACCTCATAAACCAAGTTAAATAACACACAAAAAAATATGTATTATAGGTTGAATATCCCTAACCCAAAAATCCAAAATCCAAATGCTCCAAAGTCTGAAACTTTTGAGCCCCAACATGAGGCTCAAAGGAAATGCTCATTAAAAATGCTCATTGGAGCACTTTGGATTCCAGATTCTCAGATCAGGGATACTTAACCAGCATAAAGCAAATTAAAATTTAAAAAAATCCAAAATCCAAAACACTTCTAATCCCAAGCATTAAGGGATACCTAACCAGTATATGATTCAATTTTATTAAATAAAATTCAAAAGTCAAAAATAATCTATAGCATAAGAGTCAGGATTCCGTTTACCTCTGGGAGAGATGGTGTGGGTATTAGACTGGGAACCGGCACAAAACGGCATCTAGGATGTTGGTAATACTCTGGTTTCTTGATTTAAGCATCCATAACAAAGGTACATTCACTTGTTAAAATTCACTTAGCTGAACACTACGCTTTATGTGTGTTATACTTCCCAAAAAAAAAGGCATACTTAAGAAAAAAAAGTAATTCTAAATACAGAAAAACTCTTTATACAAAAACTTTCAATGTTAAAGGGGAACATGCTTAAAAATATTTGTGTGTACGTATATACAGGGGGTGTATGTGTGTGTATAAACAGTATTAGGCAAAGTTATATCCACACCAAACACTTCGCAACAGTGCACTGCCCAGCTGTTACCTTCTCCCTTACCTATTACATCATCTTGGGCTGAATCTCCCTTAACCCCCAATACTGCTAAATGTTTCCACAGGCCAAACTGTTGTAACTTTAGAAAATTCACATACGTCCTGCTCAATAGCCTAAGACTCAGTGGTCAGTACCAAGAGCTGAGTCAATGGGTGACACAGAACCAGGTCCTAGCCCCGTCTCATCAGTTCTGCCTTTCTATGACTAACATACCTCATGCCCACTGAGGTCAGAGATATGACTAGAAAATCCATCTTTCTGTCTCTTTGGCATGTGTATTTTTACACCTCTCAGGATTTTCTCACCATTTTTCACTTTCTCCGTTCATTAAGTAATTGTGCGAACTTTAATCAACCACATATGACTTCATCCAAAAATTCTCTATCACGTTTCTATCATATTTAATACCATACCATTAATAAGTAGGATAAGCTTCCAAGTTAGGGAAGCTTCCTCTTAATCCCTCTAACTCTTAATAAGCAACAATTAATATCTATCTATTCTTGCATTATGGGTCATCTCTTCTTGGCCACATATTATAACGTGTCCAAAGACAAAAATTACAAGAAAACAGCGTAACTTCTAAGCCTCTACATAATGTTAGCATACAATTCACTTACAACTTGATTTTCTCTTTCAACATCTATATAGGTTTCTGATTCCTATGACAATTCTCATCAATATCACCTACCACCAGAAGATAGGTGCCAAATGTTCCCTTTCTTCTGTAAGAATCAAATACAGTGCTCACTTTGGTAGCACATATACTAAAAATTGGAATGATATAGAGAAGATTAACATGACCCCTGCACAAAGATGACATACAAATCTGTGAAGTGTTCCATATTTTTTATGTACTCTTACCACACACACAAAAAAAACATTAACTGTGAGATGATGATGTGTTCATTTACTTGACTGTAGTATACTTCACTATGAGTATGTGTATCAAAACATTGTCTTGTGTACCTTATATAAAAGCAAAAAAAAAAAAAAGGAACAAGAACCATGTACAACCCTTGTAAGTACTTTATTATAGCCTTTTGATAATTATAAAACATCAACATCACTGTGAATTAGAAAAGGAGAAATGTTACCATATTTCACAAAAGGAAACACTGAATCATGAGGAACTTAAATTAACTTTTCCAAAATAGTGATTCACTAAAAGCATTAAAACCACAAACTCAGGTTTTCCAAAGCCTGAACTTTGGGTTTTTCCTCTATACTACTTCCACTATAAGCATCAGGTAGATAGAAATCTAGCTGCCTGCTATTAGTAAGTTTCTAAATACATGCCCCATAAAGACACTAAGCACGTAAGTTTAGAAAAAGCAGAGTTAAGCAAAAGAGTTTGTTTAGTATATCAAAGACTCTTAGGACTCCTATATAAATGTGCATTCTAGGTTTCCAAGAGCACAGACAAAAAATGCAGAAGTTCCCAAATCATTTAACTGTCAAAAAGGCCACAGAACACTAATTCCTTTAACTGAACAATGCTGTGCATAATTTAGTAAACGGTATGACATGCTTATGAAACAGTTGACATTTATTAACTGGCTAGTAATTCCCTCTCTTTATTCAAAATTGCTTTCTTCTAATAAAATATCTATTTCAATTCTCTAGGTTTTGATTAAATATGTCGGCAAATATTGAAAATAAAGCATTACTTACTTTCAAATATACTAAAGTAGGCCGGGTGCAGTGGCTCACGCCTGTAATCCTAGCACTTTCAAAGGTCGAGGCAGGAGGATTGTTTGAGCCCAGGAGTTCAAGACCAGCCTGAGCAACATAGCAAGACTTCATCTCTACGAAAAAATTTGAACATTACCTGGGCGTGGTGGCACGCACCTATAGTCCCAACTACTTGGGAGGTCCAAGCGGGAGGACTGCTTGATCCTAGGAATTTGAGGTTGCAGTGAGCTATGATGACACCACTTCACTGTAGCCTGGGCAATAGAGCAAGACTCTGTCTCTAAACGAATAAATACATACACATAAATATACTAAAGTAAAACCAAGAAAGCCAAGCTAAATGACTATTTATAAAAAGACTGCAAAACATTTACTATTAAGAATAAAAAAAATTATTAAATTTCATCTTTTGCTATTTTGAAAAAACTGCTCTCCTTAATTTGCTATTCCTTCTACCCATTCCTTGAAGGATTTAGCCTCCAAAGTCCAACAAACCAATCTCTTTTTTAAGCCCTTTAAAACTTGTAACTTAACACTCCTTTAAGCTACTTACAGTTTCCTGTCTGGCATCTAAGAAGGTCAGAAGTCACTACTCCATCCTAACAAAAAGTGAAAAACTGAACCACTAAAGAATCAACAACTCTTCTTAGTTCCTTCAGACAAGCAAGGTCACAGGGCAAACCTCTGCCCAAAACTGAGAGACAGACAGGCAGAAACAGAAAAATCACAACTCACCATAGCAGAAACCCACAAGCAGAAACTTCCCTGGGAACCAGTGCCAGATTAGGGAAGTTTGAATAACAACTGAGGAATTGCTGAAGGCTCAGTGTAGACAAGTCTGAGAGTCAAAAATTCCAGGGGGCCCCAGTCAGAGAGGGGCCCTGACACTTTTGTGAATTTTATCTCTGTGAGCTCTACTAAGTCCTCACAGTAAATAACAGAGAAAAGTCCCTTTGTGCTCCTGGGTAGGGGAAAGGGAAAAAGAACAATTGTGAAATATGTCAGAGCATCTTTCTTCTTAACAAGACCTGTCTTTAGGAGAAATTAATTTACCAGAGCCAAACCTGCCTGGGGGAAAGGAAATACTGTATGAAAATCCAGCTCCCTTTAGCCTTTCACAAGGGAAAAAGAAAATACTAAACACTAGTCCATTACAGCCATTCTGTCCCACGTAAGGGGCATCAGGGATGAAGGTGGGGAACTGAGAGACATCAGTGAAGTTTGAAGTCCAGGAGCATAGGCTCACAAGACTGAGACCTAATCACAGGACTATCGAATGCTTCCTCTACCATTATATTACCAAAGGCCTATTTGCAGCCGTTCCTTTTACCCACTGTATCGTGCACACCTTGCAACAAAAAAACTACGAAGCATACTAAAAGGCAAAAACACAGTTTGAAGAGACAGAGCAAGAATCAAAACCAGACACGACAGGAATTTTGAAATTATCAAACTGGGAATTTTTAAAAACTGTGATTAATATGCAAGTGCTTTAATGAAAAAGGTAGACAACATGCAAAGACACAGACAATATAAGCAGAACGATGAAAATTCTAAGAAAGAACAAAAAAGCCAAAAACCAAAAACAGTGTAACAGAAATGAAGAATGCCTTGGATGGACTCACTAGCAGACTGGACACAGCCGAGAAAAGCATCTCCAGGCATGAAAATATGACAACAGAAGTACTTCCAAAATCGAAAAGCAAAGAAAAAAAAAAGACTGAGAAAAAAATAAATAAATAAAACCAGAACACAATAACAGAACATTCAAGAACTGTGGGACAACTATAAAAGATGTAACTTACATGTAATGGAAACATCATAAGGAAAAGAAAAAGAGAAAGGAACAGAATATTTGAAACAATAATGACTGGGAAATTCCCCAAGTTATATGTCAGACACCAAACCACAGATCCATAAAACTCAGAGAACACCAAGCAAGATAGAGGCCAAAAAAAATAAAAATAAAAAATACGTCTAGGCATATCACATCCAAGCTTCAAAAAATCAAAAATAAAAAAAAAAAATCTTGAAAGAAGCACGAGTCAAAAAAACACCTTGCCTATAGAAGACCAACTTCTCCTTAGAAACAATGCAAACACAGGAGAGTGGAATGAAACATTTAAAGGGTTGAGAGGAAAAACAACACCAACCTAAACATCCATACTCTGTGAAATTATCCTTTAAAGGTGAAGAAGAAATAGACATTCTGAAACAAAAACTGGAGGGATCTGTTGCCAGTAGACCAGTCTTGCAAGATATATTAAAAGAACGTCATCAGAGAAAAGGAAAATGACATAGGTCAGAAACTCAGAACTATATAAAGAAAGGAAGAGCATCAGAGAATGAATACGTGAAAGTAAAATAAAAACATTTATTTTTCTTATTCTTAATTAATCTAACAGGTAACAGTTTGTTCAAAATAACAACAATGAACTTGATTATGCTTATATATAAGTGAAATGAATGACAGCAATGAAACAAAGGACATGAGTGAGGAAACAGGAATATTTTTTATTATCAAGTATATGCATTACCCATGAAGCAATATGGCATTATTTGAAAATGGACTTGGGTAAGCTGTAAATACATGTTGCAAACTCCAGGGCAAGCTAAAATATAACTTTTAAAAAGAAGTATAATTGATACGCTAAAAACTAAGAGAAAATGGAATCATATAAAATGCTCAATTTAAGTCACAAAAGGCAGAAAAAAACAGAGAAAGGGCAACAAATAGAAAACAATAACAAATGTGGTAAATATTAATCTAACTATATCAATAATCATTTTAAACATCAAGTCTAAATACACCAATTCAAAGACACTGTCAGAGTGGACCAAAAACCAAGACAACTATAAAAACAAGAAATCCTTTTCAAATCTAAAAACACATAGATTAAAAGCAAAGGGATGGAGAAAAATATGAACACTGCATGAAAATACTAACACTACATGCTAACACTAATCAAAAGAAAGTGGGCATAAGGAAAGTTACCAGGGATAAAGAGAGGCATTACATAATAATAAAGGGGTCACTATTCCAAGAAAACTTAACAATTCTTAATGTATATGCACTTAACAACAGAGAGTAAAAATACACGAGGGGTAAAAAACGGAACTGCAAGAAGTAATACATGAACGCACTATCAGAGTTGAGGCTTCAACATGCCTCTATCAGAAATGGACAGATCCAGCAGGCAGAAAAATCAGTCAAGGATATAGCTGAACTCAGCAGCACTATCAATGAACTGGATATAACTGATATCTATAGACTACTTCATATAACATCTGCAGATTACACATTCTTTTCAAGCTCACATAAAACAGTCACCAACATAGAACACATTCTGGGCCATAAAACACACCTTAACAAATTTACAATTATAGAAATCATACAATGTCACAATGGAATTAAACTGAAATCAATCACAAGAAAAAACTGGAAAATCCCAAAATACATGAAAATTATACAACACACTTCTAAATAACACATGGATCAAAGAAGAAATCTCAGGAGCAATTTTAAAATATTCTGAATTAAACGGAAATGAAAATACAACTTATCAATATTTGGGGCTGCAGTGAAAGCAGTGCTTAGAAGGAAATTTATAGTCGAATGTATATATGAAAAAAAAAAGATCAAATCAATAATTTAAGCTTCACATTAGGGAACCAGAAAAAGAAGAGCACATTAAATTCAAAGCAGATGAAAAGAAGTATAAAAATTACAGCAGAAATCAATGAAACTGAAAACAGGAAATCAACAGAGAAAACTAACAAAGTTCATTCTTTGAAAAGATCAATAAAATTAATAAGCTTCTAGCCAGGCTTAGAAAAATAAAAAGAGAGAACACAAATTACTAACATCATAAAAGAAAGAGACATCTCTACGGATAATAAACTAATACTATGAATAGCTCCATGCCCACAAATTTGCAAACTGAGATAAAATGGAACAATTCCTTAAGAGACGGAATCTGCCAAAACTTACAGAAGTAGATCATCTGAATAGGTCCATATCTATTAAAGAAATTGGATCAATAATTAATAATTTTCCAAAACAGAAAGAACCAGACCCAGATGGTTTTACTGGTGAATTCTAGTAAATACTTAACGAAGAAATTATAACAAATCTCTACAATCTCATAAGCAGTTACTACCTAACTCATTCTATGAGGCCAACATTACCCTAAAAGCAAAACCTGACAAGACATTACAAAAAAGAAAACCACAGACCAATAACTCTCATGAATATAGAAGTGAAGATCCCAAAAAATATGAACAAATCGAATCCAGCAATGTATAAATAAAATTACGCACCATGACCAAGTGGGATTTATCAAGGCTGACTCAATATCAAAAAATTAATTAATGTAATCAATCACAGCAACAGGCTAAAGAAGAAAAATCACATGATCATATAAATAGATGCATAAAAATCACTTGACAAAATCCAACACCCATTCATGATTAAAACACTGAGCAAACTACGAATGAGGGGAACCTTCCTCAACTTGATAAAAAACATCTACAAAAAAACCTACAGTTAACACCACATTTTACGGTGAGAACTTCAAAGCTTTCTCTCTAAGATGGGGAACAACGAACGCAATGATGCCCCCCCTCACCACTGCTTTTCAACATTGTATTCAAAGTCCTAGCTAATGCAGTAAGACAAGAAAAGGAAATAAAAAGTACACTGATTGGGAAGGAAAAAATTAAACTGTCTTTGTTCTCAGATGACATGATTGTCTATGCAGAAAATCCAAAAGAACTACCAAAAAAAAAAAAAAAAAACACCCTCATGAAATTAACAAGAGAGGCTGCAGAATACAAGGTTAATATAAAAGTCAATGGCTTTCCTATATATACCAGAAATGAACAAGTGGAATTTGGAATTAAAAATACATTACCATTTGTATTAGCACCCCCAAAAATGAAATACTTATGTATAAATCTAACAAAATACATATAAGATCTATATGAAAAAAACTATGATGAACGAAATCAAAGAACTAAATAAATAGAAAAATATTCCAAGTTCATGAATAGGAAGACTCAATGATATCAAGATGTCAGTTCTTCCCAACTTGATATACAGATTTAACATGACCCAATCAAAATCCCAGCAAGTTATTTTCAGATATTGACAAAATGATTTTAAAGTTGATATGGAGGCCGGGCCCAGTGGCTCACACCTATAATCCTAGCACTCTGGGAGGCCAAGGCGGAAGGATATCTCGAGGTCAGGAGTTAGAGACCAGCCTGAGCAAGAGCGAGACCCCGTCTCTACTGAAAATAGAAAGAAATTAACCAGACAACTAAAAATATATATAGAAAAAATTAGCCAGGCATGGTGGTATACGCCTGTAGTCCCAGCTACTCAGGAGGCTGAGGCAAAAGGATCTCTTGAGCCCAGGAGTTTGAGGTTGCTGTGAGCTAGACTGACGCCACGGCACTCTAGCCTGGGCAACAGAGTGAGACTCTGTCTCAAAAACAAACAAACAAACAAACAAACAAACGTTGATATGGAGAGGTATCTAGAGTAGCCAACACAATACTGAAGGTGAAGAACAAAGTTGGAAGACAGATATTACCAGACTTCCAGACTTACTATAATGCAAAAATAATAAGATGGTGTGGTATGGGCAAAAGAATAGACAAAGAGATCAATGGCACAGAATAGAGAGCCCAGAAATAAACCTGAGTAAATATAATCAACTGATCTTTGACAAGGCAGCAAAGGCAATACAATGGAACAAAGACAGTATTTTCAACAAATAGTGTTGGAACAATCCACATGCAAAAAACAAAACAAAAAAATGAACCTAGACACTGATCTCATACTGTTCACAAATTTAACTC